>ARYC01018955.1:0-11617 GCA_000711775.1 Oxytricha trifallax
GAAAGAGCAGTTTATGCAAGATGGTAACCTGTAGAATATGCAAAATCAATCTCCAAACATGAGTCAATGAGTGCTGCTGCTTCTATTCCTCCACGATTCTCTATATGCTATTAATAGAAAAAACATGAATATGGTGAATTTCTTTAAAAAATTAAGATAAATCTCATATTCTTAATCTTGGTTTTCTCTCTGAATTTCTATGGTTTATGTCGCTTTTAAAGTGCCTTCTCTCACTCGAGCCTGCCTTCAACCATCTTTCCATTGTCTCTTCACTCTCTGGCAGCTCTGTATAAGTGCAAGTGAATGTTTTATCTCTAGCACTGCGACGAGTAACCAACTCTCAATTCTTATTTTATTCTTTGATTAATTCAAGCTTCTGTTAACCTTTCAATAATCTTCTCTTTTAACTTGCAGAACTGCTTTTACTTTTGGATCTCTCTCTGCTTTGAGCCTTAGTAATTTCATGGTGCTACCACTTTAAACTCCTGTGCACCAATTGCTATACCTGCTCGAATGGTTTATCTTGAAGCACAAGGTTTTAACTCATCTTCTATTCAATAAGCTCTATGAGAGAAGGTTAATAAAAACCCAACTTACTTTATTCACCTTATTCTTCAATTTTATTAAGGCCCCTTTTCTTCTTCAAGATTATCTTGCTTCACTACTGCTGCTGGGTTGCTTGCTTCACTGTAAGCTTTCTCAGTGAGAGATACAATATGTTGAACGATTTCTCTTACAATATTATCTTGCTCCTATTCATTTGAAAGCTCTGCAGAAATTTATTCTTAAGGCACCTGGTTTTATTCAATAAAATTTTCCATTGCTTCTAATAGATTTTATAAAATTGATTATACTTAATTGTGCTTGCGAGCAAGTATAAGCTCTATCTCTTTCTTTTCAACTATAAGCAGCTGCTCTGCACTATCTTTAGAAGCTTGCTTATATAATACTCGCTGCCACCTGCCTTTAGTGTTAAGTCTCCCAATTTTACCAATGATTTATTCTTCAGATCTTTGTGAGAAAACATCAGAGATAATTAAATATGAACCACCATTTTAATCGATTTCATCATTAGTTTAGATATCTGTTCCTCTCCCCTGTGGCTCGTTGAGCAAGTAAACCACGTAGTTTTTGCTTGCATTTCTCATTAAATACCTGCCTACAAGCACAGATTCAATTGCAGTCGCTAAGGAGTGGTTGAAACTAATGAAATCGAAATCGGATTTCTTTAAACCTATTTCAATAGCACTGTAATTTGTTGAAGCCACTATTAAAACTGGTGAAACAGCTACTTAATCCTTTATGATTTCCTTGATTCTTTGTAAGTAATCTCCTTGATTTGAACTTACCAGCAAGTCTGGTAACTAAGTTTTCTTATCTCCTTACAGTTTATCAAGGGTAGGGAATACTACAGGTGTGCTATGCAATGCTAAACTAAGACAAATTTCTTCACCTTGAGAAAGATGGCTTCCTGAAAATCCTATAATACTTCTTGATTGCTTGTAAAAATTTAGCTGGTTTATTATGTTGTCAGCAGAGCCATCGAAAGAGAATCCAGTCGTATTCATCAATAAGCACGATGCTATCGTGCCACACACTCATGAATTTAGCAGCCTTCATTTGTTTCTTGAGTTGAGGTTGAGTGAAAAAATAAATGCCTGTACTTTTTGCAAAGAAATTATGGTTTGAATCAAGTTTCATTGCACTAATAACTTTTTGAAATTGTTGATAATCTCTCTGCACTAAGTGCTCATTCTTGCCAACTATGATTACGGATAGCTTCGTTTTAAGAGCTATAAGAATGGCTAACGCAACGCAGATCAAGGTCTTGCCATTACCAATACCAAAATGTATTAAATGGTTTGCGTGCAAGTTTTCTCAAATATAGTTAATGCACAAAATTTGAGAACTATATAACTTAAAGCCAAGATTTTGCTGCAGCTTTTCTAAGTCATTACTTACACTTAACATTTCATTCCTTGGCTATGAATTGAAAGCACGAGCTAACATGTGCGAGATATTAGCGTTCTCAAAGAGTTGAAGTAAGTCTACAATTGTTTTATCAGAGAAAGCTTCCATATTTTTTGGTAAGTGTAAAATTCTTTGAATTTCAGAGCAGTCGCCATTAAGGCATTTTCAATAATGCTGTTGCTCACACTCACATTCTTTTCAATTTAAGCTTCTATGATTTGCTGCTGAAGCTTCTTGAACTGCTCTACTTTGCCTACCCACTGCTCGTCTCTGCTCTGCAGCCTTTATGCAATGCCTTTCATAAAGTAAACCATAGTGTTTGAATCAATAACCTCTTACTTCTGTAAGAAAGTAGCCATAGTAATTGATATATAATCTTTGAGAGCTTCAACTGTAGGAGAGCAAGAGAGAGCACAAATTCTTACGAAGTGCTCTGTATATTCTACAGGTATGTCTCTGATTAAGTGCAAGCCACAGTCTTGCTTGAGTAGAGTAATGAAAGGCACATTCAAGATAAAGAATGAAGTAGGTATTAGCTTTTAAACTTGAGAGTCGACTGCGAATAATTACCAAGTTAACCCATTAATTGTATAATATAGGGGAGAGTAGAATCCAATTTCTGCACTGGTGCAAGCTGTTTAGTGAATGCTGCAACTGAATTAAAGAATACAAAGTTCGCTAAACCTAGAGCTTGTCTCGTATTAGGTGAGCGAATTAATAATAAGATTGATTCTTGAATTAATTCATCTTCGATTTATACTCTTTCTCCCATGTAATAACCAAGAGCAGCTAAAAAGATACGTGGCTTTGAGTCTTCATCTAAATTATTATTGCTCTAAATTAAATCCACGAGCAATGAGAACAAGTCTCGCTTAGTTTCTGGTCACTAACGTTCTCAAAATTGCTTAGGAAGGAGAAAAGTGACTGGGTGTTTCGAGTAACTATTTCTTGCAAAATGCAAGTCCTTTAATAATATTTAGAATTCTTGAAACTTTCGAAGTGCTTTATGAGAATCTCATGGCCAATGATCGAGCCATAGTTAATAAAGAGTTGAGGTAAGGGTTCTTTATTTTGATTTTAAACACTTGCAAAGCTGAGATTCGTAGCTTATTCACTCTCCTTAAGCTCTTCGATAGCAACAGTAACATCTAGAGGCTATGATACCACGGATTTACTCTTATGGCTGTGCTTGATCTTCTTTGGCTTTTTGTTATTTATATACTTTCTCACATACTTACTTAAAATAAAAGTTTTATTATAACCTGCAAAATCCGCCTGCTACAGCAGCATTTTCAAGTTATAGTTATTTTATTGCAGAAATTCTTTAGCACGGTTGATTTTAGCGCTGTCTTGCGCATTTTAATACTCAAACTTAATGCCCTTGGCTTTAAAATTTTCTTCAAAATTTCCATTGGCTTGATGATTTTCAAAAATCCAATCTGAGCTTGACTAATCGGGTGCCTCCTGCGGCACTTGCAAATCATTTATACCTTCTAAATAGAAGATAATATCGAAGATTTAAGCTTACCAGCACTCGCCATTCAAAAGTTATTGAAGACCGATTTCAGAGGTTTTCTAAAATCCAGTGGCTGGATTCATCTGATTTATGCTTAATTTTAATGATTAATTCGACTGGATTTTACTATTAAACCACTGGATTATTAAAATTTCGACTGGATTATTGATCCTTAACTATATGAAAAAACACTCTTTTGCTTATATCCTCCGGATTTATAGCTGACTCACTGCCAAACCAAGACAAATAATGATTATTCACTATAACTCATTAAACGAGTAGCTTAGAGTCGCCTGGAGGTGGGTGGTTGAAGAGCTGTGATAAATTTTAGGAATTTTCAAGATGGGCAAAACCCAAAATTGGCTTTTTGAAAAATGTCGAAATCCGCGGCAACTTTCGAAATTCAAACCTTTCCCCGTCCATAACTGAATAATGGCCAGTAAAAATGTGAAGACGAGAATATCTAGAAGTTAATGGCACCCGAAATCGAAAATTTGGGTCTTCAGTTTTGACCCTCAAAAATGCTTTTTGGCTTAAGCCAAAGCACTGGATTATAGAGGTCAGACCGGTATAATACTATACCAATGTTGAAAATCTCGAGAACGGCCCCGACAACCTACTGGATTTCAAACTGCTCTGAACTTAAAATTAAAAATCACACCAATCTAATCATATTAATCTAATCATATTCAAACTTTGTAAGAGCCGTGATAGTGCCAACCCTTCTTTTTGCATTCTCGAGATCGGCTCCCTCAAATTAAGTTAAATTCTGTCCTTTTAAATTTCCTTATTTATCGATATACTTAAAACTTTTTATCAACTTACAAATTCTATGTGTACATACGTATTGGGGTTTATATATATATATATATAATCATAACTAAATTTATAATTGCGCTTTTACTAAAAAAAAATAATTTCTCAACACTTGGAGAGGCTTATTAGGCAGAATGGTCTTGCTTAGTGAAGGGGTTGTTCGAAAACAAGCGTTTTTTAGCAGAGCCACCTAGACTGAAGCAATTCACATTGGTCTCGAAGGGGTTTGTGGAATTGCGGTTCTTAGGGTGTGCTGTTGTGTTGCAACTTTGGTGGTTGTTTATGTTTTGCTAATGATTATGGCTTAAGCCAAAGTATAATTAATTTTATATAATGAGTATATATAAATTAGAAATAAATTAAAGATATTAAGTATCTTTATATAGTAATAATTATGTTATATGAATGAATAAATTTAATATATGCCAAAACTGTTGCTACTAATTTCAGCTCTCTTTCTTCTCTTGTTATTATCATTTGAACTTCTGAGTTAAAATCCACCGCTGTTATTGAAAAGATTTTAAAAAATTGGATAATTTCAATATAATAAAAAGTATTTTAAATATATAAAAATTGTATTTATTTTTATTTAATTAGTTCTTATTTCTCGTTCTCAATTTATATACTGATTTATTTGCAATTAAATTAATCTTTTTTTTAATTAGATTAAAAGTTTATCTATAAATACTATTAGAACTAGTCCTGCTCATATTGCTAAGCATGCTCGCTTTTCCCTATAAATGGGGTGTAATTTACAGATATTGGTTCTACTCAGGATTATTAGAGTAGGCGTTCATGCTGTTAAAGTTTTCATTAAATGAGAATGGTTTTGACGAGTTCATCTCATTTAATTTGAGTTGGCTGATATGAACGGCTTGGAAAATGTTTTGAGGGTTGTTTCCTATATATCCGCTTGAGTGATTGCCTGAGCTCTGAATGGATACGCTTTTGCTCTCGTGGTCTTCTTCAGTCATGATTTCGTCAACTGTCTCGAAAAGGTTGTTTAAATTCTTGCTGTTTAAGAAATTTGTGTAGTTAACTACTCCTTACTCTGTACCCTCTGCTTTGAAAGGTATTACGTCATTATAGGAGATTTAATCAAACTTCTTGTTTTTCTGGTCAGCCATTTCAAATCTTAGTTTTTTCGCACTTTTATAGAGACTAGCATGGTCTCCACCTGCTTGTTGATAGTCATGTTTGTTTGTATGAGCGGTGCTCTGATGCTATTGCTGATTAGAGTATTAATTTAGATTCTTGTAATTGTCATTTTAATCCTCCATAAAAGAACCCGACCTTCCGACTGTTCTCAAATTTTCAGCTAAGTCATTGCTATGAAAATTGTAATCGTCATCCCCATAGTCTTCTTTTACTTAATCATAAAGTTCTCCACTGTAGTCACTTGAATTCTGATTCTTTGTAACCTTTTGATATTAAATTTGCTTGGAAGCGCTTTTCAAGATTCTTGGGGAAATGAGAATAAGCTCAACTTATGACTTGTTTTTTGTTGACAGTGGATTTCTAAGCTTATCAACGATTGGGGACTCTAAATGATTAAGTTTTAAGCTTCTCTTAATGGAGGGGTTCATGGAAGCTTAAATATTAGTGAGTTTGGGGTGTAGAAGAATATCATCAATATCTGGCCTGCTTTCTGGGCATGGATCCATCATTAAGTTTATAAGAGATTCAATTTACTAAGACCTACCGGCGCTTGGTGAAAACTAAATCAAATCACCTTGTCTCAATTTCTACCACATCATCCCATTTTGAGGAAGATTCATTCCAGAGGCCAGCTCAAGCAGTGACGCTCCTAAACTGAATATGTCAGCTTTCTTTGTTATTCTATCAGTCACTTTTATGTTACTTTTAAGGAGTTCTGGTGCCATGTAGACAGAATCGCCTTCAACGTCATCGTCACGGATCTTTGCGAGATTACACAACTCAACTGCTTAACCAAAGTCACCTAGCTTGATATTCCCATTTATAACTCCTATTCTATTAGTTTAATGACATAATTAATTAAATAATAACAAATTTATTTATAAATTAATATTAGAAAATGTTTTATAGAATGAATTAATAAATATTATATATTTTTCAAAAATTCAGAAATAGAAAAAAATATGGAATATAGAGATTAGTATTTTATTTCGTTCTTTTTATTGGTTTAGCCAAATCTTAAGCATATTTTTATTGCGACAAATTAAAATTAAAAATAAATTACAATTATATAGCAATAATTATGTATGTTTTAATTGGACATAACGAAAAAGTTAGATGGTTTAATATCCAAATGAATGAAGCCTGAATCATGGACATGTTTTATAGCACAAGCCATTTGATATAAAAATCTCCAAATGTCATCTTCCTTCAGCAATTCATTTTCTTGTAGTTTCTCTAATTCAACCAGGTAGTCATTAAGGTTTCCCTTCTCGCATAGCTCGCTTCTAATGTATAAATATCCGCTCTCTTCCCAGGCTTCATATACCTGCACACAAGAATCTGAATACTTGACTTAATCAGCATTTTACTTCTTAGTCTCTTATCCCAGTTTGGTTAGTTTTAGAGCCCGATGTACCTCCAATAATTTCTGCTCTCTGTCTCTGTAACCCTAGTACTTATCTTTAGCTTTTTTCACTGCGTAGAGTTAGCCATCCTCTATACTTCTTACTTTGAAAGCCTCTCCGAAACTGCCTTCTCCCAATTTTGAGATTAGTTGGAAGTCAGTGTGGAATCGATTGGTTTTTTGGAGTTGAATGGTTGTGACTTTCATTCGCTTTTATTGTTGAGTGTTTTATTGAATGCCCTAATAAATATACAATTAATCAAAATAATTTGATTCTAAATTTATGAAACGATTGCATAGGAATATGGAAAGTACTCTAGTTAATATATTATATTTTTATGCCTGATTAAGTTTGTCCGCCAATAGTATTTATGATGTCATTATCCCGTTTGGAGCTTGGCATCTACTCTTCTGAAAAATGAAGGATATTTGCGAATGGTGAATATAGCTCTTGAGAAGCGTGACTACGATTTTTCTTAGCTGGAGTATTCGGCACGAAACGCTTTTGCTTTTTGGCGCTCATTAATTTTGAAGAAAATCCATATTCTGGTATTGAAAGATAAACTTATAATGACCTAAACTTTGCATTACTAATTTAAATCTTATTAAAAGCTAAGTAATTAATAAGCTATTAAATTGAATTAGAGTTAAGTTTAAAAGTTAAGTTATAAACTGAATCTAAAATTCAAATTTTAAATAGCGTATTAACTTAGATTTCCACTTATAAATATGAGTTATTTTTAAGTGCATTAAAAACCCTTATTCCCTATTTAAATGAATTATAATTAAATGTTTTAAAAAAGATTAAGTTATGTTTCTATATGAATTTAAGGCTAGAAAATATATAAAAGTATTTAAGTTTTGATTTCATTTAACTTACTTGCTCATATCAACCCCTGGGGAGTAAGTGAGATGCTTGGGCGAACACTCTAGTTGCAAATTGCTCTACTCGAAGGGAGTAAGTGGGCAGATTGAGATATTTTGGTACTGCAGTGAGTGAGTCAATCTATCCTAACCAATGAACCGATGATTATCAACTATATATTAATTATACATTTATTGCATCCAATTAAATCTACATAATTGCGATTATAATGCTCTGAAATAATTACAAAAAACATATAAGCTTTTTAACATAAAATATTCAATATATTGAAATGATCGAGTGATTTGGCGAATGGATTATCCAATTAAAGGTTTTGCATTTATTATTAATTTTAGCTCATTATTTAAATTACAAATATTTATGCCAAGAGCAATTTATATGTAAAATCCTTCCATAATTACATTCAATATTTTCATTCTTATTCTATATCCATTTCATATTATTGCGGGGAATTCAAAATAATGTATAAAATTATGGTTTTTATTTATCCTGTAACGTTTTTCTGAAAATCTGAATATTATAATTCTTAATAAATAACATTAAATTTGTAAAATACGATTTTACTATAAATTTCTAAAAAGAATCCGAATCCATGTATATTTAAAGTAGCAACATTGACACATTAATTTATTATTATATAGTTTTAAGCTTTACGATCAATTTTCTTAAAGTTCCACTTAAGTAAATTTTATCATCAAATTCTTCTCTGTGATAGTATTTAACCATTATTTTATGGCAATTATGAAGAAGAAAAAAATTTACAATTTTTGTAAAATGAAAAAATTGTGTATAGATTGAATAAGAATATTAATTCTAATTTAATTATTTTATGGCTCAGAAGGCATGTGAGCACCTGAGTCATCGTACAAATTTGTGACGTCGTCTAAGTTATGCTTTTAGTCCATAACTGTGAGGTTGGCATCAGTCGTATTTTATAAAATTAAATTAGAATTAAATTTAGATCATACTAAAAGCAACAAAATGCATTTAAATTACAAGAAAATAATTAAATCATTTGTATTGTGAGCCTTTGAATATTGGCCTTCAGCAGGTTGAGCTTTTTTGAAAATATTTGAAAATCTATTACCGCTCTTAGCCTCTATTCCTTCATTTTCTTGGTCGAAACCCTCCTCTCCAAAGTCTTGATTTTTCTTTCCACCAATTTAAAGTATTTAATTTATAAAACTATGGTAGTTGCTATTATGTATTTAAACTTGTAATTATTTGCTAATGGAGTATATTTAAAACTTCAGAATTTTAATAATCTTTTTAATAATAATAATTTTATTAAATGAGCCCCTTGAACTTATCCTTCCATCCTTTTTATTCAATTTTCTTGTCAATTTTCTTACCAAAGTTTATCAATTTGGCTTCGTATTTATCAGCAATTGCCTGTAGTTTGTTCTGGGTGCGCCCAAAAGTATCATTCCAATCTCTGGATGGAGCCTGCTCAAAGAATGGTCTGCGATCAATTAAATTACATAATAATTGTTAAATTTGGGGAAGATATAGTCAAGAATTTGTAAATTTTTTTAATTATTAAATTGTTATAAAATATATTGGTTTTTATGTAAAAGTATAATATTTAACTAAATTTGATCAAGTCTAGCTTAGAACATGCGAACGTAATATTTCATAACATTGCTTGAATACTTCTCGTAAATTCCCAAGTTATTAAGTTTATACTCATTTATAAAACTCAATAAATAATTATATATTTTATTTGTTAAACATAGTGATTTTATTTAAAATCATAAAGGAAAGAGTAGCAAAGCAGGTTACCGCCCAAACCCGGTGAGATGGCTTCGATTTAATGATCGTCCCACATTTCATGGAATAAGTCCTTGATCTAAGAGCGAGTTCTCCCACCAAAGATGTTAAAGTGTCCTCTAGCACAATCACAATTCAGATTGATTTAATTGTTGGATTAATGTTTTAGAAAATTCAATTACATGTGTATATAATAAGTAAAAATCACTGCACACTAATACTCCATAGGTTAAGACAGCATGGGTGCATTAGTTCTTATGACAGTCGAAACAGTATTTGTTGTACGGATCAGAGTCTAACAGCTTTATGAAGAACTCAGTCAGCTCTGCTGGCTGATCAAATTAAGAAGTTTTAAGTGGTTCTAAATTGGAATAGGGATTTAATAATTAATTATCGTAAAATCCATCATATCTACGACTATTTATCTATTTTTAATTATTAGATTTAGTTGTGGTTAAGCATCAGATGATGCAATAACTTGAGGCTGCACACCATTCAAGTTGTCATGAGAAACGTCATCAAGAGGCACTTCCACGTCGACATTGCCAATGTCTGCGGCAGTCTAACCGTCTGCATTAATGTTGTAATTACTTTCCATTTACTGATTTGATGTTAAACAATTTAATTAATTTATAACAATTTAACTTAAATCCTTCTTAATCTCTTTGAAGGAACTGAGAGATTATTGCATAAAATATTTGGATGATATAAAAAACATAATATATCACTCAATGTTAAAGTCAAAGCTTAAAAATCCATAAGTTTAATAAAATTTTTGTTTGTTGGGAGTTTGATTGGAGTTTAGATTATAAGCTTTTAACAAAATTAGATGAAAAATTTATAAATTTAGTATAGAAACTGCATTTTGTGGTAAATAGAGCTAATAAGACAAGCTGGTAATAGAATGTCAGTCGTTTAAAAACTTTTCATGTGAAACCTTCAAATGTTCGCTCCCTCTGATTTACAGCAGTAAAGTTAAAGAAAAAAAGCTTATTCAAGATATGATTCCATGGAAAGGCATTTAAACAAAAAAAATACAAGCAAAAAATAAAATAAAAAAAAAAATAAAAACTCGTTCGTATTTTCATTTTCCTATTACTTTACTCCATATAAGTTTCTGTAATAACTGATAGCTATACAATAGGCTAAAATTTGAATATTTGCCAATTTATATAAATTGTAATATATTAACAATTTAATTAATTAATATAGTTAATGTTAATATTTCTTTAGTATTTTAGTATACCATTACTCTAATCAGCACCGAATTGTATCTTGTTTGATTTTATTTTCTCAAAGATTTCTTTAAAAATATAGTTGTTTTGCTAAGTTTATTCTTTATTATTCTTATCTTCGCCATTTTAATTTGTTATTTATTTATTTTTCCCAGTGATTAATTGCTATATATTTTTGTTATTTTAACATACTGTAGCGAAAAAAAAACTTTTAAAATTTCTCACTTTGTTAGGCTCCTTCAAGATCATTAATTAAATCTATTATATATTGTTGTTAAATATAGAGAGAAAATTAAATTTAATAAATAATTAAAATATTATATTTCATTTGTTAATTTTCTGTTAATTTTTTTAATGCTAGTCATTGTTGCTATTAACCAAAACTTTTTAAATTTTATAACTTTATAAGATACTTTTACAAAATATTTTAAGTTATCAGATTTTTATTAACTATTTTTGAAAAAGAACAAATAAATATACATCGTTAATAAATTTTAAACATCAAAAAATAATAGATATAATTAAGAAATTGACTAAAGTGAATAATTTTACAAACTCAAATATAATGATTCTAGTCATTTAGACCTCGCTGAACTCGAATATGAAATCAGAATTGATTTATCTTCAATACGCGCAAAGATATAAGCAGAATAAGCAATTTTCAGCAATTTCCTTATATAACCCTTAGCCCTTCATATTTTGGATTTTGAGGACCTCAAAAGATGGTCACGGAAATTCACGAGATGACCTAAAATTATGCAAATCCACTAAATTTGGGCTCCTGAGCAAGAGTGTGACACTGGAACACCAGATATATAGTCATTTTCAAAAGTTATAGGGGGGTCATTTTGTCCATTTTT
>ARYC01018957.1:0-20937 GCA_000711775.1 Oxytricha trifallax
TATACAGGCAAGTTTCTCTTCTAATTTCCAGTTATCATGCCGCCAGTGCCATTACTATTGATGGTTCCTTGTATTGCCGACTGGTTGAAGTGATCAGCGATATCATCATTCTTATCATCGAATTCCCCAAATCCATAGTGCGATTCCTCATTTCCGATAACGTTTGCCTCTCCAAATTCGTTATCATTGTCATCCAATCGATTTGCAAAGCCATCATCCATTATCATACTTTAATCTGGTTTGAATCCTTAAGTAGTCACATCTCTTGGCTGTGAAGCCTTCTAAACAATATTAAACAGCTAAATCATACAGCGTAGTGATAGTGGCGGTCTAAGGGGTTGCCCTTGAAATCAGTTTACTTCTAGTTTTGGTGATTGGGGTCTTGAGCAGTAGTTTCATTTAAATTCTGGAATTTATCAGTGAGTTGCTACATCTAGCTATTGTCAAAGTTACTCTAATCGATAAGTGATATTTGATTGATGATCTCACCTTCCTCCAGTGCTGAATTATTGACCTCGGTTATGTTAAGAGAGGGATATATACTCATACGTTAAAATTAGAGATTTATAATATGAAGGTAATTTTAAAATAAGTAATTTGTGATTAATTAGATATTAATTGATAAATTAACAGAATATAAAACCAATAATCAAATTTAAATGAAGAGAGGTAAACGCACTCATTATCGCACTCATAATCGACACTTTTATCAATCATCATTCAATCATCATGCTTAGTCACAGTTTTAGATATGAGAGTGTATGTATGTGAATTATCATTGTAGTTTATGTCTGGCGATTGAGTTAGACGAAATCGCAAGACCCATCACGCAATGATGGATCTTCCGCAGGCTGCGATTTCGTCTAACTCAATCGCCAGACATAAACTACAATGATAATTCACATACATACACTCTAATATCTAAAACTGTGACAAAACATGATGATTGAATGATGATTGATAAAAGTGTCGATTATGAGTGCGATAACGAGTGCGTTTACCTCTCTTCATTTAAATTCGATTATTGGTTTTATATTCTGTTAATTTATCAATTTAATATCTAATTAATCAAAAATTACTTATTTTAAAATTACAATCATATTATAAATCTCTAATTTTAACGAATGAGTATATATCCCTCTCTTAACATAACCGAGGTCAATAACTCAGCACTGGAGGAAGGTGAGATCATCAATCAAATATCACTTATCGATTAGAGTAACTTTGACAATAGCTAGATGTAGCAACTCACTGATAAATTCCAGAATTTAAATGAAACTACTGCTCAAGACCCCAATCACCAAAACTAGAAGTAAACTGATTTCAAGGGCAACCCCTTAGACCGCCACTATCACTACGCTGTATGATTTAGCTGTTTAATATTGTTTAGAAGGCATCACAGCCAAGAGATGTGACTACTCAAGGATTCAAACCAGATTAAAGTATGAGAATGGATGATGGCTTTGCAAATCGATTGGATGACAATGATAACGAATTTGGAGAGGCAAACGTTATCGGAAATGAGGAATCGCACTATGGATTTGGGGAATTCGATGATAAGAATGATGATAGCGCTGATCACTTCAACCAATCGGCAATACAAGGAACCACCAATAATAATGGCACAGGCGGCATGATAACTGGAAATTAGAAGAGAAACTTGCCTGTATATGCTCCTATCAATAACCAAGTACATTTCAGAGATGAATACAATAGTTTTATGAAAGACAAGGAATCGATGCAACTGCTGCTTGAAGAATAGAAGCAGCCAAACCAGTCTAACCATTCCAATAATAATAATTCTAATTAAAGAGCTCCTGCTAACAGGTAGTCAAATTTTAATGCAAACAATAGAAGTTAGGGCCAGCCGAATCCAAACTACTAAACGATCGCTACTTAAGACTTTGCAAAGCTTATGAAATCAAAGAAGGAGATTTACGATGTGCTTACCAGCCAAGGTAGGATTCCTTATCAATATTATTATTATAGGCCAATATTACTTGCCACCATACCCAGAATGCACACTCGAATATTTGAAGGGGGTATTCAGTGGAGATAAGAAGGTAAGATTCGAATCGTCAACTATTACTGTAGGTACTCCTAAATCAAGAAGTTAGAATAATAAACGTGCCCAAACTGAATGAACTGACTGTTATATCACTGATCGAATAAGTTAAGCACGATTAGCATGTTAGCTCCTACCTGCCAGATATGAAAGATAAGCGATCAGTCAATCGATAATTCTTGTATAACGTACTATTATCATATTGAATTTTATAATATCATACTATAGATTATCAATACAGTCAAGCCCCACTTCTTCCCTGAAAACATTCGAGCAAGCCTCGAGAAAAGAAAGGAATTAAGAACAGTTGGGAAGGAAAAGGTGATTCGCATTAG
This sequence comes from Oxytricha trifallax, assembly GCA_000711775.1. Taxonomy (NCBI): domain Eukaryota; phylum Ciliophora; class Spirotrichea; order Sporadotrichida; family Oxytrichidae; genus Oxytricha; species Oxytricha trifallax. Next base: position 2,401 of record ARYC01018957.1, read on the forward strand.
CAACGAGATGTACAACTTGTTCAACAACGCCATTAATCTAAACCCTAGCTAGAGAGGCCGAGCTTTCCAAATGTTGGGTATTGGAACCAAGAAGCGCAAGCGACCAGATCGACCTGAAAATTAGTTCAAGTAACCAAAATTCAACTTGCTAGAATTCACACCTGAGTTGTTTGATCCTAATCAGATGACGCAGCAAAGCAAGCGATACAAGTCAAACAATTTCTCCAGTCAAGGAGGTGGAACAGCTGGTATGATGATCAAATCATCTGTTCAAGCAAATCCAGTTGGATCCAACACTTAGAGTATGAGCATGATTCAACCATAAACCTAGAACTAGAAATGATGGGGTTTTATATTAACTTCTCATATTAACCATGAACAGCACAGTCAAGATCAGACTACCTTCCCCTAATGCTTATTGATACCCTAACCGTCAATAATTCTTAATGTTTCATATAAAATTTAATCGCCCGCTGCCTTTAATAAATTTTAACTGTGCTGTCGAGTATAAAATTAATATATATCCCAATATGTATAATAATCATTATTATTTAATATAAATCCATAAAATGGCTTTGCCCTACTAAGTAAGATTTGCACTTAAAGAAGTTGCTATGGCCTTAACGATTTCAAGAATTACAATCAACATACTCATTCATATGATCAAACTCTGAGCTTGCGAGGTAAGTATTCCTTACTGTATATAACATCATTAATATATATGGTATTGTATTCCCCCAAAACCTCATGAATACAATACCATAAGTAAGATATAAGTAAATGAGAAAGAGAGATTTATAATAAGCAAGAAATAGAGATATTAAACTTGTTATTTTAGCCAAATATAGTTAGAACTTGCTCAATCAATAATAATTCAAAGAGGTATTGCAAGAGTGAATTCTCAAATTCAAAGTCAGTACCTTTCATAATATAAAGGCATCTTTTTGATAAGCTGTTCAGCTGTGTATCGATCATCGGGGTCTTCTTGAAGAAGCTGCTCAATAGCATCTAACAACTTGCAGTTCTGAAGTCTCTATGTTATCTCTTAGGGCAGAGGTGGTAATCTTCCTGTGAATTCCATCTCAGCAAGTTGTTGTTGATCGAAAGGGTGTCTATGGAAAGTAATCTAGAAGAGTATAATTCCTAAGGCATAAGAATCTACTTTCTTGAGATTAGGTTGTCTGTTCCATATAGGCTTCATCGATTTAGTGAATTACTCTGGTGGTTGATAGCCTGGACTCCCTCCAACTAAAATATCTGTACCTCCCGGGAAGAACAAGAGAGGATTATCCTCTTTTATGAAAATGCACTTTGTGTCCAGATTGAGGTGGTAGATACCATTCATACCTGCCTAAGCAAACACATTCACAAGCTTGCGAATAATTTGACCTTTCTGCTGTTGTGTCAACAGATTCTTTTCAATGTAATCGCTGAGTGTTTGTAAGTTGCCTTTCATTATAAACCCTTTGCTATCATAAAAGTCGAATTCACGCAGGATCTCGCACATACAACCAGATTTTTGTAAATGATACTGAGCATTTTTGACATTTTTCAAGATATCCTGAAGATTGCCTAAAATTGGAACACATATGTTGTAAATTTAGTTCTCGGGGAGAGCTGCGCCTCTGTTGTCGAAATGCTAATTCAACTGGCATTTAAGCATGATAAAGCTGTGACCTTCCCATTACTTTGAAATTACAATGACTCCAACTTTCCCAAGCTCGATTTGATAGAGTTTTTCAAGCTGGCTTTATAAGAGAGGAACTTTCCTAGTCAAATCTTCGCACTTTGTTTATGAGTACATGTATTCCTTTGAAATATCACAAAGATTATTTACAGTTTACTCTATGAACCTTTTCTGCTCCTTTAGATACACTGCAATCTCAATCCACTTTTCTTGCTCCTCTGGATTTAACTGCAGGAAATGATAAACTGGAAAATTCGAACCAACCAACTCCTCGATTTCTGGGGTTGAGAGCTGAATTTCATTGATTTCCAAGTATTAAGGTGGGTTCATGTCGAAGAGGATCTTGTTTTCATGGTGAGAGGCCATCAACTTTTCATACAAGGTGTTTAAATCCTTAACTTTGAGTAACATTGGGTTCATCTGCATATAGTTAAAATCAGGAAACTTAGAGGTGAAGTGCTGCCATAGAAAATCAAATAGTCCCTCTTGAATACCAGGGTTTAATCTTTGCCTCTTGACGATTTTATCAAATTCATGGAGCTCGCTTCTGCGATTAGTTTGTATCTGACTCATTTCGTTGGGGTCCTCTTGCTGTTGCTAACTGAGATTTATAGGAGGCTGTGGGTTCTTTTCCTACCAAGCCAAGGCTGCTTTGACTACTCTTTCCAGAAGTTTAACATCATTCGCCACGTCACGATCAATTGCAATAGAAAGGCGGGGCTGGATATCATTTAGTTCCTTGAGGCGGAATACAAAGAATATAGCTGGTTCAGACTTATCATAGTTGATGCATTTGAAGCGATTGACTTCTTTATAGTTTAAGCTTCCATTAGTTTTTCTCAAGAAGAATTGGTTATCTTTCCCCCAAATAATCATTTTGACTGTAGCACCATAACACATGTTGCTCAACAGATCATAAGCGTTTTTGTTCTTCATTCTTGCAGTTTGAGCGAAAATGTGAGTAGGTGAGTACTTGGTAAATAAGTTTTATAACTCTTCTTCACAGTTATTGTAGAAAACGAAGTCAATTTTCTGCAGGCGACTCGTGATATCTTTATCTGTTTCAAAGATCTTTAAAATCTTGGCATAGAATTCTTAAGCATCCTTAAAACGGACAATGAAGCTCTCAACAGCGATGCAGGTGATGTTCTATCTTAAGGCAATCAAATAAGCAAGTTCTCCATACCTGGCAGTGAAATCAAGAAAAACATCACTGTTGTCAAACCCATAAGCATTGTACTGATCATAAATCTTTTTCAGCTCTAGCTCTTTGATTCCCCTGTTTTCGTAGTGTACTTATCCTCGATGTTTGTAAGGTCTTGATCTGCTCATGCTTCCAAGAGCGTCATCTTCATAGCCAGCAGAATCTGCCTTTGTCTTCTCAATGGAGATGAAATTAAATATCTCGTAAAGAGCATATGAGAACTTGTAAGCAGCTTTGATGGAGCAGAGTATCCCTTCGGAATTGATAATCTCAAGATCTTTCATAGGTATGTCAGCTGAGTCGGGGTTGTTGAATGTTGAAAGGCCAGTTACGATAACTTCAGCTGATGAGTTGAGAGTGAACTAGTGAGAGGAGGGAGAGTGCTCTACTAATTCCTAAACTGAAGCCATGGTTTGCTCACAATTTTTGATCATGCAAGGAAACAGATGTAAGTTTGCTTACATTCTTTAATTTAAAATAAGATTATAATTTAAGATACGAAACAAATTAAAGATAGACTGGGAATATCTATTAGATTAAAATGACAGTGTATGGGAATTTAGATTTAGCTTTTAATTATAAAGTGTACTTTAATTAGGGAAAGCAGTAAAAGCATATATGAATTGAGATGAATTTTTTTTCAAAACAAAATAAACTACTTATAAAAATACTCAAACTGCGATAGCTCTGTTCTTGTCATTTATCATTTCTTCTAAGATTTATGATGTCCAAATCAATTGAACCACTTGCGTCCTTCTTCAAATCAAAGTAGAATTCATGTTGCAATGCTTGAGCAGGTGTGATTCTCTCAGTGTAGTCTTCATTTAAAAGCTGCTTGATTAGATCGAAGAAGTTTCCAGGCTCTGCATGCTTAATAATCACTGGTAGAGGAGGCTGCCTTCCAGAAGTTTGGATTTGCTTGATTTTTAAGTGGAGGTGAATGGCAAGTTCTTATATATCATTTGATAGAAAGTTATTCCGAGTGCATAAGAATCGATTTTTCTGAAATCACGAGCAGGTAAATGAAATTAAGGCAGTCGCTTGAATATTTCAGGAGCTTAGTACCCAAAAGATCCTCCAAAATTAGGGTTGTTGTAATTTCCCAAGTCGCATACCACTGGCATCCAATTTTCATTCATGATAATGTTTGCAGGCTTGATATCAAGATGGTTGACGAGGAGATTATGAGCAGCAGCTATACCTTGAAGAATAAAAAAGGAAATTGTCTAAATCTATCTGAGATTGAACTTTTGAGTTTGGATGAGATTGGCTAGGTTTTCAGAGTAAATATCCATAAGCATTGCTCTCTTGTCAAAGTACTCAATCTGGGTTACAACTTTGATAATGAAGAGCTTTCCTTTTTGTATGGAATTTTGAATCTTATTTATAATGTTGAATTCTGCTTAATACAAATCCTGATTATCTAATGCTCCTGGGAATTTAATGGCATACTTCTTGTAAGGTATTTTTAAGGACAGAGCTTGTTCTCCTGAAACTGGGTAGCAAGAATAGACATACCCATATCCTCAGCTACCAAGCTTATCAACAATATTGAATCCTTATCGTTGGGCCTCTTACTTTTAGCAATAGTGTAAGTCATTTTTTAGCCTGTCCACCCTTCTCTTATAGTACTCATTATCCTTTTTGAACTGATGTCTCTCCTATGCAATTGATTCAATCAAGCTCACTCCTTCTAAATACAAGCTCTGGTATTATTGGTGCAAAGAATCCCACTTCATGAAGCGCTGCTATGATGTCAAGTTCAATTTGGTAAATACAAAGTCTTCAACTTGGTGACGAATGCAGGCATCTTTAATTTGTAATTCTGTGAAGGGCAACTCATCATCTGAATCATACTCAATGATTTTGGTAGGGAAGTTGATCTTCGATTTCTTCATGATTACTTGCATGACCTCAAGCTCTTTCTTAGCTTTTAATGCATTGCTTTTTACTTCTTCAGTTTTCTTGCCGAACTGCTCTAAATTCTCAGTCAAGAAGGATCCCCGCAATTTCATGTTTGATTGAGCTTTCACAGAGTAATTAGCTAGATTTTGTCTCTTATAGAGAGATTAAAGCTCAGAAACTTAATCTGGATGGTTCTGCTAAGTTCTCTTTTGTAAAAGCGAGGGCATCTTTTGTGAACACTCTTGACCAAACTAGGAGTGGGTTTTATTTACTGTGGCATTAATGACTGACATCTGTACTTGAACTCCGTGATTGAGAGCGGTGTCCTACTCTACAATTTATTAGCTCATCCTTTGATCATCGTGGACAGCAGATGAATGTTACCCATTAGAGCGATCATGCCTTATTCTTGAATAGCAGTAAAATGAATGCCCTTAATGAGAACCCTGTAAATAAAGAATGAACTTATCTCCAGTATAGGTAAAGTCTTTCAAGCCAAGTGTTTCGAAACTTATGGCAACATTTTGGTTCCAAATGAGTGTTTCGACTGCTGGTGACTTGTTGATAAGTTCTGTTGTTGCGATCAAAGATTCTCTAGACATCAGGGTGTTGTAAGAGTAGATATGAGTAATGGGCTTCTTATCTAAAGTAACTAGCTCTTTCATCTTTGCGATGTCATTGTGAATGAAATTCACTTTGCTCAACCTCTGGGCTATAGCATTGTTATCTTTGAAAAGCTCCAGGTTTTTATCAAGAACCTACTAAGCAATATTAATCCTTTAATCAACGATCTCAATTCCAGTGCTGTGTACTTTTGACTGCATAGCTACTTGGAATACCACTTGCCCAAAGCTGCTACCAATATCAAGGAATGTGGATTGTTTATTCATCCCTAATTTTTTCAAAAAGCCCTAGAGAATTTTGACCGAGCCAAAGGTGATTTCTCCATGGGTTGTTGAAACTTAGCTACTCTTAACAAGTGGACACTAGACCATTTAAGTGTTTGATCTTAAGCTTCTTTGCATAGCATTAGGATGATCTGGAATGCTTTTAAACTACTCATGAAATAAAATGTTGGAATAAAGATTGCTTTTCTGTTTCAACTCAGTCAGAATCTGCTAAAGAGTGATTTTTATAGCTTACTGAGTCTTTGATTACTCTTCATCCATTAACTTCGATTCAGTTATGTGACCATCTTAATACTACACTGATTGGTTTCTATTGACAACTTGAAATTGATTCTCATCAAATTAGTTTAGAGGACCTTCAAATGCTTAGTTTTCTGCTTGTTTCATTTGAGAATCATCATTAACTTGGACAGGCTCTTTGATGGATTCTTGTCTAATACTACCATTGATGAATAATCTTTTGACAGAAATTCTGGGCGCTTGATCGCAAAACTCTAAGTTGATCGATTTGGATTTGAGTTGGCTCTGCTGGTTAATTTATACTTTCTGAACTTAAAGAGTTGGAGGACAGTAGTATACCTTATAGCACTTATCTTTAAGCTTTTCTTGTACAACTTGCAAAGCTTGCATTACGATAGGTTCACACTCTTTCCTTATCTAAGTCGAAACATCGTTTATCTGCTTAAGGAAGTCATCAACAATTATTGGAGAAGCTTAAGAAATTGAGGAAAAATCTGAGAGAGTTAGATTTTGCCAATTGTGATTCGTGTTTCTCATCAAGTGAAGCTCTTCCATTTAGTTGGCATCGACTGAGTTCTATTAGAGCTGCCTATGTATTCCCTCTTCGATCAATTGTTCTTCAATCACTTCAACAGCATGCTCAACAGCTCCAGGCATCTGCAAATTGGCATCAATCATCATTTGCTAATTTCCAGCATCAATCTCCAATTCATTTCCCTTCACTTCTTCTTCAGCAATGACTTAGTTTTACTGCTGCTGAATTTCAGGAATCAACTCTGGAAAGTGTTGCTTGAGGATTTCCAATACCATTGGTGTAGGTTCTTTTAAATACTTTCCTTTAATGTGCTTTCTGAGACTATCTTTCGAAGCGAACGGCTTTAAACAATCCTTGCAGAGAACATGAATTTTCTTGTACTTCTCAATCAAGTCATTGATTTTCTTCTCACTGTATGCTTCTCCGTGAAAGCTACTCATGTGTTTGTAGAGGGACTGAGAAAAGATGAAATCTGCTCCACAATTAGGGAAATAGCAAACAAATGGCTTGTTAGGTTTCGGTTCAAGTTCTACAATTTACATATTGTAAAATTAAGTTAGAATTATAAATTGAAATTATCCAAATTCAAATAACTTACAGTTTGTTAAGCAATGCAATGTTAATCTTCTTGAAAGTTGTAGCTTAGTTTAGGAACATGGATTCACTACTTTTGAATCGTTTCGATCTGTATACGTTAAGGATGAAGTCTTGTCAATATAAGTTATACTTACTAAGATTTGGAATCAGTATATCATCAAGTTGTATGGTTCTACCTTAGGTTGCATAGTTCCAAGTGAAGATACCCTGAAGATACCTCAAGGTTGTATGGTTCCAGGTTGTATGGATCCAGGTTGTATGATTCCAGGTTGTATAGTTCCAAGTTGTATTAATCCAAGTTGCATGATTCCACTCACTTTTGTTGTATAGTTTCAGTTGATTGGATTTAGTTGCATACATGGATGATTGTATAGTTCCTGGTTATACGGATCCGGTTGTATAGTTCCATGTTACTTTGATCCATGTTGTATAGGACTGGGTTGCATAGTTCCAGGTGAAGATACCTTGAAGATACCAATATTTAGAGCTTTCAACTTTTAGTAATTCATCACTATTGTTTATCATTTATTATAACTAATGAACTGTTTTATTCGGTTGCATGAGAGAGAGCTGTAAGTAATGGTAAGTTGTTTATATAGGAGAGTTTCAACCCATCGCAATCATCATTTTCTCCCTAAAGTTTAAGAGTGATTAATACTTATCGCTTTCGCAAATTTAATACTAAGCAATCAAATTAATTTACAATGTAGCACTCTATTAATTACTATTAAATATGGAAAGTGCAAGCACTGCCAAGAAAGTCTACTGCTACTGCCTCCACCGCAGCTCCATCAATCCGAAGAGAATTACCTGGAGCAACTATGCGAGACACATCCAGAACTTTCATAGTGAGCGCTACCAACAACTCAAATCAATTAATGGCAAGCGCTAAGATAAGGAATCCAAGATTTTTGTTGATTACGTACTTGAAGAAGATGTAGAGTGTGTTGATGTTGATTCTATAAAAACCATGACGTGTGTAACACTTATATTCAATTATGTTTAGGTTCATACTTTGTTTAATACTAAGTAAAATGATCTAGTGTAATATATGATTAATATAATAATTTTTAATATAATTAACTTTATTTTTCAACCGTCGGCAGTTTTTGAAAAGTGCCGACGGTTGTTGCGTTTTTATAATTATTCAGTTTATTTAATATAATGATACATTAAATGTAATTGCTTTTTTATCAGAATTATGAAGATTAAGGATTCAATTATCCTAACAAATTCCTTTAATCCTTTAGGATCTATAGCAATCTTTACAGATTATGTATACAAATATGAATTCTATATTAAAGAATAATATTCCAGGCAATTATTATTAATAGCTGAATTTATATAATTTTAACTATTCTTTCAAGATTAATATACTTCCTTAAGGATTAGTAAAAACTATTAGGAGTTTTGAATCCTGAACTTAGTTAACTATAATTGTGATTTGGGAATAGTTTAATTATTAAGTCATAAAATCTTTTGCAAAATTTAAATTTTAGCAGCAACCGTCGGCACTTTTATAAAACTGCCGACGGTTGAGAAAATGATCAAATAAAGTTAGTTAAATAAGCAATATGCTTGAGAGAATGAAGAGTATATTATTAGAGTTTTAAATTATATCATCATTAATTCAAAATTATAATAATTTTTACAATCGTCTTGGTCTTTATATATTCTCAATTATACAAGCTCAGAGGTGAAGTTGACTTGAGCAAATACAAAAGCTTCTTCAAAGATGGTATTGGTACTGGAGAGCACTCTAAATCAAAGAAAATTGTTTCGTCCACCAAGTCAAAGCATAATCAAAGTTTGAAATTAGCAGAAGTAAGATCAAACCCAAGCTCTGGATTCACATGAAGTAAAAAGCAATTCAAAAGTCTAGGATCAAGCGCAAGGCATACATTTAAAAACTTCGCGATAGCATTGCCACCTTACATGCCAGGTGTGAAGATCTAGAAATAGAAAACAAACGATTAAGATAAACTAAAACAAAGTAATAGAAATAATAGAAAGGTAAGTTATTTGATAGGGTAGCTCCTAATTATATAAGAAATAGTAATTAACTAAATACTTTAGGTAGGTAATAACCTATCTAAAAAGCGAAAAGTCACAAGTTATAGCTAAGAGAAAGTTGAAGAAATTTGTAGCTGAGAGGGATCAGAGTGAGGAGAGCGATAACTAAAGCGACTTTATCTCTACAAGTATACCTAAAAGATCAATTTAAGAAGACTCAGTCGATTCAGAAAGTTAAAGTATGAGTTCACAAATTAATATGGAAAATCAGTAAAGGCATTCCTAAGCAGAATCGAATAGCACCAGTGAAGATGAAGATGAAGTCGACTTTGGCATTCATTCAGAAGTTGATTGCGTGATAACACCACAGAAGGTACAATCAGCAAAGAATAGCAAGCAAGACCATGGATCGCAATCAGTAAAGTAAAATTCTGAACCTTGGATTGATAATGCAAAAGTTTTAAATTTAAGACTAAACTCTGAGTCAAACTTGAGTTATATTGGTGTTGGGCGCTAAGACCTGCTGAATAATAATAGTACAGCTTCATACTTTCAGTATTACAACTAAATGAACCAAATCATAAAACAGGGCATCTTATCATTCAAAGACGATGAAGACGATTACGTGAAGACTCTTGCAAAGTTCTTGAACTTCTTGGGGTTTGAAAATATCTAGATAATGTATGTGCAAACAACCAAAGAGATAGTCTTCCAAATGAATGATATGCAAAACGATAAATCATACAGTTGGCTGAAACTTTATTTAGGGCAGCACGCTAAGAATAGAGCGAATCACGAATTCAACTTATTAAAAGACCATAGAGACGCCAACTTCATTCTGCCTTGCCAAAATCTTTTCTTTGACAGTGATGAAAGTTTATTCATTTAAAGCTTCAAAATAAACTAGAAATTCTACCCTCTTGGGAAATTCCTGATGAACGCATCAAAGCTCAAGCATGCTTACAGATTAAGGATAGCTATAGGAGTATGTATTGCAAATCTGGAACTAATGCAGCGAGGTATATTCGCACCTCATCAAAACATAATGAGATATCTAGTTGGGCCAACTTCCTTCAATATGAAAGTGTTGATTGCTGGATTAGATTATGCTTTCAAAAAGGATCGACTCTTCAAACCTTGGAGTGGCTTTAGTGTAGTTTCCAAGGAAGTGCAGCAAGCAGCCAGAGACGACAAATCAATTCACCAGTTCAAAGAATATCTAAATAAACCAATTGCATTCATTCTCTACTTAGTGCTAAAGCCAGGTCAAAATAAATTGATTCTGAAGGTTTGTAAAGACGAATTTCTTTCTGATGAAGAGAAGGCAGCTCCAGCGTATGGAAATCAATTCAGAGGCTATGGCTAAGTGCAACAACTCTAGTCTGGAAAGATAACTATCAAAAATGTTGCTAATGAACTCTTAGGCATGATTGAAGCAGACTACCCAAGACATATCATGCACCTTAAGGATGAAATCGCGTTCTTAAACAACAGTCAGTGACTAATTCGCAAACTATTAATAATCCCTTCCCTAATACATTCACAACCTAATCTCTTGCACTATACTCTTTAATCTAATTTACTATTCTATTATACTTTGTGATTGCACTCTCCTAAATGAATAGATAATACAGCAATCGATTGCAGTATTCATATGCACTTATATTAGGCATAAATTTTTCATTATTATGAGATTTTATCAAATTTTGGGTTTTGAGGTTGCATGGTTCCACCCTTAGGTTGTATGGCTCCAGGAAGATATCCTGAAGATATCTTTAAATTTCAAAGTCATAAAATTTTGGAGAATATTGCTAATAGCTCTGCTTACTTTATGATTAGCGAGCCTCACTACATTGTTTTGATATAATACACATAGATGCATATTTAAATGCAAATACAAGCTGATCTGATGTCTATGGGTTAGTATACAAGAGGCCAAACTTCAAAAATTCTTAGTTTTTCATGACAGTTTATAACAGCTTTCAAACCCCTAGTTCGACCCTCTAACTTCAAACATCGATTTTTGCCTAAGGGCTCTGACTTCAACTCTAATGATGATTTCGATGCCTCTGAGATGTTTAATGATGATTTGGATGATTTTGGGATGGATAGGTGAGAGTTGGGTAAGTCAAGTGTATTGGACTTAAGTTTGAGATAGGCCTAAATTTCAAAGCTATGCTACAGTTAAGAAGTCAAAACTACTCTAATGTAAAACCTGCATTTTCTTACCACTCTTATCACAATACCACCATACCCTCTCCAATCAATGCAATTAGGTATAGCAACATCGTATATAAGTGATTGAGCTCAACTTAAGGTGGTTTAGTCCAATTTGAGAGGCTAGGTTGCATGAATCCACTCTAAGGTTGTATGGTTCCAGATGAAGATATCCTGAAGATACCTCAAGGTTATATGGTTCCACCCCTCAGGTTGTACGGTTCCAGGAAGATATCCTGAAGATATCTCATAAAATCATGTACCAGTGTATAAAAAAATCGCTAAGTATGTATAGGGTTCAATTAGAAGTAATAAAGCTGCTTATTCAAACTACTATGCAAGAATCAACCTAAAGTTGTATGGATCCAGGTTGCATGGCTCCGGCTGTATGACTCCAGGTTGTATGGTTCCAAAAATGCCCTATATAAGCCAGCGAATTTCATAATTCATTATCACATTAAAAAATTCGCAAATTGCCCCCAAAATTAAACTTTTGCCTCCTGACTTTCTGCTGCCCTAACTTTAGACTCCTCCCTATATTTTATACTCCCCATCATTTTAACATGCTCCTTCTACTCGGAGCTTAGGGTCCAGCCGCAGCCTATGGTTGGATACCCTCCATTCAAGAGTAAAAGTTGTATACTTTAGAGTTTTTAAGAAAATCTCTCTGTTTTAGGGTATAAACTCTAAGCTTCAATTGCTTAAGTTCAGGAGTTCCTAATTAATCGATAATAAATCGATAAACTGACATGCTCTATTTACTATGAAAGCATTAGGGTCTAACATTAACCTATAGTCAGATACCTCAGCAAATAGAGGACTTAGATAATTTGGGGCAATTACTATTTATATTTAAAAAACTTTTCCCTAAACTTAAGAAATTTTCCATTCTGTAAATTTTAAACCAGAGGTTGGTATTAATCAAATAGAGTCATGCTCTGTATACTAAAAGAGTTTTAAGACTAACTAAAGTGAACTAAGTCTTTCTACAGTTGGAATTACTCTAAAAATCTAAGATAATTATTGTTTTTGAGTATGATTAGAATTGAGAGATTTTTCTAATAATCAAAAATCAAAACTTCCCTAAAGTTAGAACCGAATATTTAAATTAGTAGAAACCCTACTTAAGCGAGGCAGTTTATAATTAAATTTATGAAATGTTCTCCAGTTGATTAAATAGACATAGTCTTAAATCAACAGATCACTAGGCAGCGATTCAAGAGGATATGGAATCCTAGAATCAAGCCGCTGATCCTTCCTTTGGTGGGGGTATTAAGACACCATTGGAGGCGGTATTCTTCCCCAACCTCTAAGTTTGTTTATTGGAACTCATTCTTACGTTGGGTACAGAAGAATACTGAGGAGAAAACAATCATCATTGTTGAGCCCTATTTAATAATCTTAATCTTTTTTATAGTTGGAGCAGAAAATCAAATAAATCATTGGAGACATTTAGAGAGCTCAACTACCACAGTAAGTATTATTCTATTTTGTATAATTAATCTTCCTTTTTAATCACTTTTTTAGGCACTTAATTAAATTGAAGATCATTTAGAGGAGCTCCTTGCGTTAAGCAATCGCAGATACTTATATAATTAAACTCTGAAACTGATTTATTAGAATAACTTTAGAGATTAGGGCGTATTTAGGGTTTAGTTTAAAGCTGCTATTTTATTTTGAAATTTTCTTGATATTATTGATTTGACTCTGGTACTAATTGGATATATTATTTTATTATCATCAAGTATTTGAATGTAAAATGATTCAAAATTTTGATCTTAAGTAGGAATTCCTACTTATTAAATTCACAGATTTCTTTAGTTTTATTATCTCAAGATTAGAGAGGCTTTGTTATTTTGTTTTAGATTGATTTATAATATTGGCTGGACTCTTATTATTATAAATCACATTTTAGTATTTAAATGCCTCTAGGTTAATTTAAGGCAATTTAGTTTAGTTTAAGTTGAAGTTAATTGACTGTAGAGTATTATTGAATATGATTGTTTTAGGCTACTTAGTATAGTGTAGTTATTATTGATGGTGTATATAAATCACCATCGCAGTTTAAAATCACTCTAAATTATTCACTCAATCTTTTGATTTTATTATCACACTGTAAAACTGACTGATCCAACAAATTCTTAGGGCTCTGGCATTTCATGCGATGTCAACTGCTTCTTCATTTCTTCATCATACTTATTCACTGTCTTTCTGTATTCTCCCTTGATTTAGCTATAAATTGCGCGTAAGCGATAGTTTGAATAGTATAATAGTATTGCTTACTCTACCTGTGTAAGACTGTCGTTATCAAAGCTGAAGAACCAACCGTCTGAAGGATCGTCAGGATCAAGATTAATATACTATTAGTGCATGTGTGGATCCTCCTTCTTGAATGGGTATATCCATACGTTATAATAGCCACACCACTTATAGGTTACCACCACAATCGGTTCACTCGGAGCAACCTCCAGAAGCACAACGTTTGAAAATCCACTTTGAGGATCCACTTGGAACTTGAAAGTTCGCTTGAAGCGTTCATCGATCACCTATACTTGAGAACCATTACTTATGTTGAAATCTTGCCTTGTAAATCTCCACGATGTATCCACCAGGTGCATGAGCAGAGTGCTTGAAGGTGAAGCAGTGATGCTTCGTAAGTTTGTTTGACTTCATTCTTAAGTTTTATTATAGAATTATATGATTATTACTTAATAATAAATATAAAGAACTCATTTAGGTATTATAGACTATATATTTTACTGATGAGACTACGCTTCGTTAATACTTGAAGATCAAACCATACTACTCCTAGTTGTGAACATCCGCTGAGTTGATCAACCAAGCTCTTAAGCTTAAGCAGGCCTATACCTAAAGTTCATGACTTCTATCACAAATCAGATAAGTTCTTAGTTGTCTCCCTTGTACAGGCCCTCAACCTGAATTGTTCTGATGGTGTGAAAGGCAAGTTGGATGCCGAACACGATTCTGTACTACTCCAGCGATTCATCCATGATTTGAAGGACTTGAGTGCCAGTCAGATTCTATCCTGTTTAGTCTGTTATGAATGAGTGCAGCATTAAAAAGGCCAGATAAATACAATTATTATAATTAATTTAAATTATTCGACTTAAGAAAAGCTCAACACTTATTATAAATTGAGCATTGCATATATTAATAATAATAGTAAGAATTAAAGCAAAGGTAATTTTCTTATTGAAAAAATAGAATAACTTGTCAAACAGTAAACACTTAAGTTTATGGGAAATATACTTGAAAAATATTATAAATGAAAGAGCAGCAACGAACTTCACTACTGGAGACCAACATCATCTAGACCATCCTTGTCTCCATCTTTCTTGACGATGTCTGATGAATTTCCTGGCAAAGCCTGATTGTCCTAGTCTTGAGGCAATCCTACACCCTGGTCCATGTTGCTGTTGTTTGGTCCTGGTTGATTTCTTTGTTGCTCTTGCTGCTGCACTTACTGCTACTCTTGCTGCTACACTTGCTGCTGCTCTTGCTGCTGTTCTTGCTGCTACTCTTGCTGCTTTTGCTGCTCTTGTGGTTGCTCTTGCTTCTGCTCTTCGATCTACTCTTGCTTCTGCTCTTAGAGCTTCTTCTGAATCTAGAGCTGTTGTGATGGATGATCTTAATCTATTTCTTGTTCTGATTGTGTCTCTTCCAGATTTAGTTCTTAATTTTTCTCATGTTCTTGTAGTAGATCTTGGTTCTGCTTTTGTTGTTACTCTTACTACTTCTGCTCCTCCTCATGCTGTTTCTCTTCCTGAGAAGAAGAAGAGTGGCTACCCAATGCTATCATACCCTTTTCATAATCATCATCATCAACATCTTACTCATTAAGTCCATCTTATTGAATCTCCTCAAATTATTCTTAAGAGGAGTTGGCATGTTGTTAATTCTGCAGGTTGTACTCATTGAACTAAACTTAGTCATCCTAACAGCCAGGGTGTCTTTAGAACGAAAGCTCATACTATGACTGTTGTAATCCTTCATTCCATTTGTTGCCATCAACTTGCACTTGGGAATCCTGTTGAATTTGGTTAGCGCTCAAGTTCTTAGAGCAAGACTGGGGATTTGAAAGTGAATTTTGCTATTGTTGGTCAAATACACGTTTTGATCAGGCTCTTCCACGCGCGTCAATAAATCGTCTTAAGAATTTACTTTTGAGGAGGAATTCTGATTAACGGGGTTTTAAATTAATGTTTGCTAGACCAATTCACTGAAAGCAGGAAACTGTCTCTTCTTAACATTTGCCTTTGGAACCCCTTTCTTCTTCTGTTTTTTAGTTCTTTTGTGAACCTTTTTGTTTTTGTTTCCTTTCGATTCCTTTCTTCTCTACCACCTATAGGGTCTTTTCTTACATCTATAGGGTTCTAGTTTTTCTGGACTTATTATCAGGAACTTATATGAATTGTTATTCATACTATTGATAAAGCGGTTGTTTCCACTTCCTATGATAGAATTTTAAGCCAATTACAAATTTTAGAGTTGCTGCATCGAGGCAGAAAGAAGCATAAGTGGATTTATGGGATTAATTGCAGGGCTTGGATATTATGAGAAAGGTTAAGTTTGCTGTAGGGAGTTATTATAGTAGATTTAACCAGATAGGGGTAGATTTGCAACTGGACTGCTCATATATGAGTTCGAGTTCATGCCAATTAGGCCTTATCTCTAATCTCCGATGATACCAAAGTGCTGATTATTTAAGAATTGCATCTTGATTGGGGTTTAAGCAGCAGTTGAAGACACTTAATCACTCTTCTAGGGACTGAAGTAATTGAAGATATTCCCACTTTGATTCTAGAAACCAGGATTCAACTGCCTGGATTGAGCTTGTGGAAGCGCTTTCTAACTATTTTGACTGTACTTATCGTTTTGGCTGAGTCCCTTTTCGATTAAAATGTCATCAAAAGGCTTTTGAATTTGATCAGGCACTTTATGGATTTATTTAATGCAATCCCTAATCATGCTGGGAGTTTGGATCGAGGTGGGTTATGTCTAATTAGCAACACTCTGTGACTAATCTGAATAGCATTGGCATTTTCAGCTTGTTTACGAGACTCATTATCAGAATCAGTTCAACTAAGGATTTATTCTTCCAAAGGCATGTTCTAATCAGTAGCTGCTTTTGATGTGAGACTTTAAGTAAGATTATTGCCTTTCTTAACTTTCTTTGTTTGTTATGGCACGTAAGTTGGATCAGTATGACTATCCACTTCTTCTTCAATGTCAACTCCAAATTTGGGTGCAATAACTTTGAGATTTTTCTTATCATTTGCTTTCTAAGCTTTACTTCTTTATCTAGGTCTGCTAACTTTCTTCTTAGCTTTGGAACCACTTGCATTATTTTGAGCTGGTATGTTATTTGTTGGTCCAAAACCCATAGTTTGTTAAGAGCTAATTTGGGCTGTATGAGTTGAGCCTTAACTTTTTGTAGCAGTGTCAGTAGTATTGGATAAGATATTTTGGATTTATTACTGTTGATAAATTTGGTATTGGTTCTGGTTCATTAGGTTTGCAGGGTAGCTATTAAGAGATATAGGGCTCTATTAGCATGGAACATTGTAATTAGAAACCAGGCTTGAGTCACGATGTTGACTTAAATCATTTGCATAGTTCTGACTGTATTGATTCTGCTGAGAATAGTTGCACTTGTTTGAAAACTAGTCATTCTGTGATTGATTGTACTAGTTGTGAACACCAATGCCAGAAGATTAATATCTATTCTGTTGAATCAGGCCATGGATTTAATTCACCCCTCGTTTGCCAAGAACTGTAAATTGCTGTTCTGATTCTCTGATTTTTGATAGAACACTATTAATAATTAACAACACACTCTCCTTACTTGAGATTTGATTGTCTGGTTGAAGCAATGTTAAAGAATTGAGGGAATAAGTTTTTCAGTTTTTAAAGCATTGGGCTGATATGAAATTCTTTTTACTCCTCCTTTGTTCTTTGCACTGGTTTTTCTAATGGTAAGACGACATTTTTAATAATCTCTTTGCTGTATGTCATCAACATAGCGAACCAACTAGGTTACGCGAGCAGGCGGGAGTTGAAAAACGTTGGTCTTGTGAATAGTGGATTATTGACTTGCCATTTAAATGAGCAATCTTAAGTCTTGAGGAAGTTAGAGGTTGAGATACTCCAGAGAGTATTGATGCCATTCATCGAACACCTCCTAATTTCTATATGTACAACAAATCAAAAGTTCATTGGGCTTACCTTGTAGTGATCCAATCATACAAGTGAGCATTCTCATTTACCAGCATGTTATCTAAAGCTTTGATAAAAGCCTTTGTAAATTCCCTTCCATAATTTAGCAATAAATCTGGAATACCATGCTAAAAGTTTGCACTTTGATCAGTGCTTCTTGTTAAAACCAACATCAAATCGATGATTTATGCTCTGATTTCGATGATGAAATATGGATCATAATTGTAGGGTTTAGCTTCGTTTAGTATGATTTTCCTTAAGCTGGCTTACATGATGCTCTATAGAAATTCTATTAGTGAATAATATTACCTGCACAAGATTGAGGGTCTTGATCTTCTTATTGCAGCCCCTTTAAAGTATTAATGACATTCACCAGTTTTATCATTTCATCAGCTTCTTAAGTAACCATTTTGCATGCATCCACATCCTCATCTTTGTAGTCAATGTCACAAGCATACTCGTATGTGAGAGCGCTAGACTAAATCATCAAATAATCGAGCTGCCGTTTTAGGTCGACTACAGCATAAAGCAATTCTTTGCCTGAATACCTATAAATTATTAGATGTGTCAAAATCTTACCAGCTAAAGATCCTTTGGAAAAATTCTCGAGCTAGAATGTGGGTGTCTGTCATAGCCCCCAAGAATGTAGTTACAGGAGTCAAGTCACGCTCACAGCCATATATTTTGATGGTGAACACAGTCTTGAGTCCTGAAAGAGCCCCATCGTCATTCATCAACTCCAAGATAACACTCATGATCACCTCCTCTTAGTCATTCTCATCCTTGATAATCACTGGAAATCTGGTTACTTTCTGTCTGCTTGACATGAGCAGCATTTGTCCATCTTTGTCAATTCTTAAAACTGCAAAGTGACTTTATGGAATAGGGGAGTCTGCAAACATGTAGATCAGCTCAACTATCAAAGTTCCATGTCGGTCCTCGAAGAAAGGCTTGAATATTTTATTGTTGAGACTGATAAACCTGCAAATACTCT
>ARYC01018959.1:0-27538 GCA_000711775.1 Oxytricha trifallax
TAAATTAATTGATATTCTTATAGTTATTACTTAAATGTAATTTCTTATTATTCAAACAGTTTTAATTTTGAGATAATAGACTAAAAAAACAAAAAAAATTATGTTTATAAATAAATTAAAGAAATGAATACAGTTTATTCTAAAACTAGACGAGATCGATCAAAATAATCAGCCTAAAATTGTTTTTTAAAAGACAAGACCAAATATTTCTACTTATTTGAAGAAAAAAATTTTGATGTGGGTAAACCTTAAAAATAAGGATACTCTTCTTTATAGAAAAATAATGCTAATTTGTCATGTATTTATTATTTAATATTTTTGATTTTTTATATTGAAGCCCACAGACTTTTATGGGCCTCACGAAAAAACTAAAAATATTGCTCAAAACTATTCATCTCTCTAAAATAAGAATCTCTAAAATAAAACGACAAATTAAATAAATAAAACCTAATGCTTCAGTTTCATTTCATAGAAAATTGATGTGAGTAAAAGTGATCTGAATAATATGAACAATTTCAGCCAATTGCAAAAATTAGTTCATTAAAGATCAGGCAGCCCATAAAAACAGTAAACTTCAAAGAAATAGGCTAAAGAGTTCAGGAGAATCATTGCTTGAAAGCGATTTAAATTTATACGCTCATGTCATATTTGTAAAAGTATTTGATTTTTTACTTTGTCAATATATAGTGAATTGCAAGAGTGCATGGTTAAAACTTAGTAAAAATAAGAGTTCATGAATTTTGACTTCGATAACAATTAATCATAATCTAAAAAACAAACTTGGCTTAATATAGAAAAAACAATCTTAAGTCGAAGCAAGTAAACTTTCAAAGGGCTGATTGATAAATTTACAAAAAAGGAAATTATACGAAGGTTTCCTTGAAAAGTAAATGAAGAAAAGGAAGAGAAAATTTAAACTAAATAACTTCTCAAATAATCTTCTTGCAGTAGGCATGAGAAGAGAAGGCAGTTACAATTAATACATTTAGAAAAAAACTAACCGATTGTGAGATTCAATAATTTCATAATGATTCAAAATATAATGAATTTTTAGTAGCAGGTAGTAATAAACTTGCTTAAGTTACTAGCATTTAATGAATGATTTTCAGTTTAGGAAAATTAAATCTCACTTTAGCGATAATTTTCTTGAAGAAAACATAAAAAATAAGGTATTGCTTTCAATAAATCACAAGAACTAAGGAAATAATCAATGAAAATTTGAATTTAACATAGAATTAGATAATAATCAACAATTTGAATATAGTTTTTATTTAAATTTTTATTATTAAAGTATTTTTACCACACTCCATCCCTAACAGCTATATTATTCGGGATAGAGTGTGTTATAGTTTGAAATAGATAAAATATTTATATTATGCCATAAAAACAACATTTTATTTATAAAAAACTACATTTAAATTTTAATTAATATTTTTAAATCATTATGACTTATTATATTCTTCTTTTTTATTAAAAAGATTTTAAATTATTTCATTTTAAACAATTAATTTTTGAAGTATGAAATAGAATTAATAATCATTAAAAATTAAATGTAGTTTTTAATAAATGAAATATTGTTTTTATGGCATAATATAAATTAATAACTATTTTCACACTATAATACACTCTATCCCGAGTAATATAACTGTTAGAAATAGAGTGTAGTAAAAATACTTTAATAATAAATATATTAATAAAAACTATATTGAAATTGTTTTATTATCTAATTTTTGGTAAATGTTCAAATTTTTATTGATTCTTAAATAATTGTGAAAAGCTTATCGCAGCCTCATCAAGCAATCTTTCATTAGATAGAAATGTCAAAAAACACTGAGATACAAAGATGACATTATAGCATTAACAACGATTTGAGGGTAGATTCAATAACAATTAACAGTAATTGTTCATCAAGCCTAGGTTTAGAAATTGATGACCCGGAGTCTGTTAAAATTGAAGATTAGGATTTCAGGTCAAGATAGGAAAGATAAAAAGAGAGGAAGGATTATAATTTATTATACGAGAACTTTTAATTATCAATTATTCAAATTGCATTAGTACTAACACTTATTTAAAATCGAAAATGGGAATCTCTCTGATTTGTGTAATCTTCCTCATCTTCATCGTCATCATCATTTTCATCATTTAATTCCCCTCTGTCTGCGGTATTACGAAGCACCAGTCTAACTGCACCTGTGGTCTTACCAGGTAGAACAACTATAAAAAAATTAAAGATCTGTTTTTTGTAACTTACATTTTATGTGAGTGCTCCATCTCCACCTGCGTCTGATCAATACGAAAACTTATTACTATATTAAGTTTTAAAACTAATTAATATATTCCTTTTTGTAAATTATGAATGTAAAATCAAAATAAAAGTATCATCCCCTAGGAAATTGTGGTAGTAACAGAAAATTTAGAGGAAATACTTAGATTCCTTAAGTTAAAAGTCCAAATGGCAATAAAAGCTAAATTATGTCACCTAAGAATAACAGATTATTTACTATTGTAAGTTCTCCATCTTAATAATTAAATTAAGTCTATAAATTTGAATAAGAGTACAAATAAGTTTCTGAAATCAATAAAGATTTGCAATCTTAAAATACCTGCTGAGATAAAATTCAAGAAAATAAAAAGGAAATTTATGAAAAAAATTTAACGAATTTCAGAAAACCAATGAGTAGAAATCTAATGAACATAAGCAGGACTGTGAATGAAAAATCTTAAGTTTATGGTAATATTCGAAATTGCAGAGACAACTATTATGAAGTTAGTATGCATAAATAATCTTAGAAAATGCCTTTATCGTCTAGATATTTTTAGCAAAAGCAAAATTTACTATAATTGACTGAAAGAGAAATAATATTACTCTAAGAAATTTAGGATATTAAAAATCAAGTGATAAATACCATACACTATGATTAATTACATACTTGTACAATTTTCACAGACAATTTAATAAAATAATGTAAAACTACGATCTACCTTAATGATTAAGAAATGTAGATCTTGCAGCAAATTTAAGAAATTAAAAGTCTTAGTTATCAATATATAATATAAATTTAGAGTTATAATTTTATTCTTTAAAATTCAAATTTATCATAGACATCACTGCTTTTAAGATAATAAATACATAAATCAAAACTTTCTTTACTCAGAAACTTTTTAAACATTTTATACTCTAAACTTTGCTTACTAAAGGTTCAAGAAAGAAAATTTAACTTTAGAAAATTAGAAGGGAGGAAGTTGAATCAATAAACGTTTCCTTATTTATTACTGAGATGGAAGGAAGTGACAAAAATCATAAATTTATTCAATATTTTTAGATAAATTAGAGGTATGAACGACACTTATCTAAATATATGGCTTAATAAAAGGGAAAGAATTTGAAATTTAATTTAGAAATAAATTATATTAAAATATTTAGTACCTGTATTATAGCTTTTGTTTGAATATTAATAGTTTATTTTTTCTGATTGCAATTAATTAGATCTATAGCTTAAAATTTGATTGGTATACATGTAAAAGCAAAAAAATTAAGAATAAATTAAATTATAATATCATAAATTATTCAAGATTTGAAAAGAATGAAGTATGAAGTAATGATCTTAATGGACAAATTACTTTTCTAAACATATTTATACTATTCTCTTATTGTGACTTTACTTAGTGGGAGGTTTTGTTGATTTGATTTTAATGTTTAATGAATTTTGCTAGGCATTTATTACAATAATTTAATTAAAAATAAATCAATATTTTTCATTTTATGGTTGGTGTTTGTTCTGGTTGGAGTGATGACTGGTCTCTCTCTCTTTTTAGTGTTTTGTAGTGTCCGTGATACTTATTTAGTTTAAGACTTCTGTATGGTTTAATGATCAATTAAATCCTAATATCTTCAACCTCACCTTCTTCAAATTTTGCTTCTTCATCACAATACTCAAAACTTAAATTATTGTAAGGCAATATTGGCTGTTTGGAGTCTTGAGGCTGCTTAGAAATTTCCTACTCTTCTAAAGGTGAATGATCAATAGCATATTGGTTTAGTTTTGAACTGTCTATTTTGAAGTTATAAAAGCACTGATTTTCTTCTGTTTATTAAAATCAGCAGCCTACTGTTGCTTATGTTGATTGGATGGACAAAGTACTTTTTTATTTTAGATTTTTATCTCTGCTTAATTTTATAAATAAGATTCTTTTCTTGATACTAATCAGCTGTGACTGAGGATTTCTTGAATATTTAATTTAATGTGGTAAGATTATACTTCTAATTATCATCTAGAGATAAACTTGTATTGAATAAATAGTTGAGATTTTTATCATTTAGTTAGAATTAAAAAATTCACCAGGTTGTAGAAATATATATCCAAACTGATTAATTATAAAATATTGATTAAATTTAATGTATAATATTTTAGTACTCAAATGGAATGATGGAGGGTTGATCTTGTTTACTTAGTCTAGTGGCACAATAGCTAGAAATCATCAACTTCCTCCACTATAAGGAACAAATGTTAAATTATTCTCATTAACAATTTCTAACAGTCAATGAAGCTGATTTTGACGATTCAAGTAGCTCGTTAGAAGTTCTGCAATTATTATAAGCGAATAAGCTTCTTTTACTAGAGGAAGAGCCTTAGTGATAAAAATTTTTACTTTTTTTTTAGTTCGCTCCCTCAATCATTTCTCATAATACTTGTAATTTATTTATAATTGTCATTAACATGAAATCATTGATATTTTTTAAATAATTAACTAGTTTATCAATCTTTACTTCCATTAATTTTTTAATTAATATAAAGTATTAATATATAAATTGCTTAAAACTTAATAGGAACATTAGAGATAGATAGATAATAACTTGAAAGGTAAATTAAAATTAGAGATCAAAATTTAATTAGAGATCTCTATTATATAATCAGTATTATTTATTACTAATATATGTGTATTAAATAGGGGCCATAATTTTTTAAAGATGGCATTAGGATTTTTAGAAATATTTACCTACCCTACTTTTTTTTCGTGGAACTGTTGAGATTGACGGAGTGAACATTAAAGAAGTTGTACCAGAAGCTGTTTTTTCTTAAACGACTGAATGAGAGTTCTCAATATGTGTTTTTGAAATTTTTCATGTTTTTTCCATCTCCACAAATTTCTTAGCATTAGTGTTTTTTGTCGTTCTTGCCGCTCACAACATATATTAGTAATAAATAATACTTAATAGGAACATTATACACAAAAACATATTTCATTCTTATATTAATACTTATTAATTTATTATCTTAAAATTATAGAATAATTGACTATATTATATTGGATTAGGTAGTTTTTAGATTAAATTAATAATTAAATTAAACATAAATGACTCTCCGTTTATATTAAAAGTAATTACATATTTAATAGATTATAAATAGCATTATATAAATATATAATAAGATTTAAAGTTAATCGTTTTAATAGCTATAAATTATTTAATCAATAAAATAGAATAAGTTTGATTCAAATTTACTACTTTTTTATGTTTAATAATCTGGAAATAAAAATGCAAATTTTAGATGATAGAGTTTTATATTTATAATTCAAATCTGGATCAATAGAAATTATATATATTTTTATTAAGTATATTTATAGTAAAGCCTATAAATTTATAAAACTCATAATAAATTTATAGAAGATTTGAATATGGAGTGTGCAATTAAGTTAATATTAATATAAAAACTGTTATTTGTGTCATAAAGTATGACTTAATTTTAATTGATTAGAGAGTTTATACAATATAAATAACTGTAAATCACTTTAGCAGCTCTTGGGAGCGAACTTAGAAGAAAAAAAATTTTATCACTAAGCTCACACTAACGTGAAAGTAGCAATTTATTTATTAATTATTACTTTATACCAAACCAGCTGCCCTTTATTCTTGAAACAATATCAATAAAAGTACTCATTTCAGAAATTTAGGACTGAGTGTTATCTGCTCTTCTCCTGTAAGAAGGTAGAAGTCAATGCTATCAAATGACTTATTCATTAGATTAACAAGCCACATCAACCTTTTATCCTCCCATTTTTTGTGATAAATATAAATAATTTTATTATTTAAATTTGTGAGAATAAATGAATATAAATCACAAATGTATATTAGTTTCTACAATTTCACAACTTTTTTAATTTTAACTAATTCTTTATCTCATGAAGGTTCTTCAAGTTAGATATTTTCACACTAATCAATCTCATCGCTGGAAACTAATTGAAGAATTAAAAATAAATTAGAATGCTTACAGGTAACTACAATTCAAGCAAATGATGTATATATGTTATCATATCTTCGCTTGACCAAATATACCGATTCTAAGTCATAGATTTGTTCACATTATTCAATTCTGTGCTTTTCAATTCCAAAATAATTGTGAGTCCATCGATTTTTCTCTTATTTATTCTTTAAGCTAAATCTTCACAAATCTCAGAAATATTATCTTTGAATTAATCTTTTTATGGAGTGGTCTGAATGTAGTGCTGGCAGATATTGATTTTAAGCAAGCATCATCATCGTCTTCCTCATGAAAGTTTTGTGTAATTCCAAGAGCAGCTCTGATTAAGAAATATTAAATTTTCTCAGTTAAAATTATTTAAATTTCTGGAGCTATTTCTATAATTTGTTGGCAAATTTAAATACCTTAAGATTACAATACTAACTCTGTCATCCTTCCTATACCAGGAATCTTTCGCAATATAAGCTAACCCATGAATTCTAAAATAATATCTTTGTCGTGCTTCAGATAGAACTAACCATTTGGTTTGTTTAAATGTGATGCAAATTTTTGCATGCATTTTATTGCAAGAAATTCCTGCACTGCAAATTAACTAAGTTGCTTCAAATATTTTAGTTCTAATCTCCTCTACTGCCTTCTATTTGCTATCTTCATCATTTAGATTATTGAAATTAGATAATTTGTGAGGTTTAAATTTGCTTCATCAGAACCCTAAGATTCAAAATTAGGGTCATATTCTAAATGAATAGATTGAAAGACTTTGGAACTTCCTTGTGCTTTTTAAGGTTACAGTTAACTAAAACTAAATCTGGGCACAAATTCTTTGCTAATATCCTGGCATTACGGATCTTACACCGCATTTCTAGCTGCATAGTTTGGAGAACTGATCATAGATTCACCCCCAATAGACAAAGAGACATTTGCAAGTGCTGGGTTGTTTCTTATCTCAACTGCTGCATAAAACATATCCATGACAATATGGACCCAAGTTCTATTCAAATATCTATCTTTATTTCTTTCCGTTTCCTTAATCTTTTATCGCACTTTTTTACAGTTTTTCATAAGATTTCCTTTTTTTATGCTGCTCAATCTTTTGAAAATGAAACTTGGCAATATCTTTTGCAGCTTGAATCCTCTCCATTTGCTAGCTTTGTGAGATATGTAATGAAGAGATTGATGATCTGATTTTCTCATTTAAACTATATCTTGAGCCTATTAAAGACTAATTAAAGTCCTTCTAAATTACGAAGTTCCTTTAGCTCTGATATAGTTCTCATTTTTGATTATGATTTTTTTAGCTTGTGATTTCCACTTTTTGTCATTTTATACTTTTAAATCACTGTAGCTATAAATTTGATTTTCTTCCTGAGTATATTACTTTTAACTTATATTCTAAGCTTCTTTAGATTCTTTAATTTTACTCTCTTCTTATAAATTTGTGGCTTAATTATCTGCATTAATACCAAGAAAGTTACTAATGTTTTGATGAAAAAAGTCCTATTAAAGTTCAGAAAGTTCATTAGCTAACTCAACAAATCCATTAAAAACATTAAATAAGAGTTAGCTATTTAAATTTAAATTATTTTCATTGTTATTATTGAAATTCTATTAATCTTAATCTCACTTGGACTCTTCTAATTGATCTTATAACTTAGATTTTCATTATGACAATTTAAATTTATTAATAATTTATATTCTAAGGGTTGCATTATTTTTGCCAACTTTTTACAAAACTATAGGATCTTTGGATTATGATTAGATTTGCTTTACTTTGATTTTTAGCTTTATTTGAATCGCTTTCTGCTAATTTTTATCCTTTGATTCAATAAAAGAAGTGTGCTCTTCCAAAAGATATTAAATATTAATTCTAAATTTAATGTAATTTTGTTTTTAACAATTGAATGTGACTATCAAAGATCATAATCGTCTTAAATCTAATCCTCGAGATTATCTTAACTTTCCAATTGGAACTTAGAAGTATCTTATCTAATACTCTTCTCGTTATGTTTGTAAATTTAATCAGATTTCATTAAAATTTATGAGAGAGTAATAATAGTTTTAGATTGAGTTTAAGAGATTTCATTTGATAGGTTTTATTCAATAAAATTTTTGTAATTTGAAAAATTATCATAATATATTTTAGATTATTAAAATTTAATTTTATATGGAAATAAAAGTATTTTGCTATGCTATCATATATTAATATTTGCTAGATTAAAAAAATAATCACTCAATATTAAGCAAGTATATTCGAAATGTGGAAGTGGTTACAATCAAATTCAAAAAACGATATAATTATAATTATTTTATATCAAATTTCATTACAATTAAAAAGAAAAAAATGGGTTTAATGCTCTCCAAAGTTTGGCAATGACTTATTAGCAAGAAAGAGAAAAGAATTCTCATGGTCGGTCTCGATGCTGCTGGTACCTTTACAAACTAAAGCTCGGTGAGGTCCTCACAACTCTCCCAACTATCGGCTTCATCGTGGAGACAGTTGACTACAGGAACATCGGTTTCACCTTGTGGGATGTTGGTAGTCAAAACATGATTAGTCTCTTTTGGAGATACTATTACCAGAACACCTAAGGTCTAATCTTTGTCGTTGATTCAACTGATAGAGACAGAGTTAACAACTCCAGAGAATAATAACTTCACAAGAAAATCGCTGAGGAAGAATTAATATAGAAGTTATCTTGGTATTCGCCTAAAAACAAGATACTCAAGGCTCTATCACTTGCTCTAGGATTACTGATACCTCAGTGACTACACTATCATAGGCAGAACTTGGTATATTCAAAGCATATGTGAAGTAGCTGTAGATAATTTTTATGATGGTCTTGACTTGGTCTCAAATTATGTTGTCTAAAATTGAAATGCTTAAAGGTATTTCATTTAGTGTTTGCTTCTTTGAACTGTGCAGATTAATTAAGTAATCTATCTCTCTTGAATATAGCGAACTATTGCTATTTCTTATAAATATATGTTTTATTCAGATAATAATATGTTCAAAATAACTCACTCTTTTAAAGTAGTAATGTGATAATTTTGTAATTAAATCGTTTTTTAAATTTGATTGTAACAACTTCCTCATTCCGAATATACTTGGTTGATAGTAATAAATTTTAATTACAATAATGAATATGGTTTGTGACAATGTATAAATTTTTCTTTGAAATTTATTTTATTTACAGCAATTTAGAATATCGCATATATAACTAATCTTGTCATGCTTATCCAGGATATTTGATTAGTCAATTTCAAAGTTTAAATTTCAGAAGTGGTTTTAAGTGTAAAACATTAGATTTATTATAAATTTTAAATAAGAAACTAAATAGAAAGAAGTATAAATACTATATATGAATTTCATAAACTAAAATTAAAAATGTTTACTGAATTTCTAATGTTATAAAATGTTTTTATGGTTTATTAAAAAGATTATTAATGTTCAGCTTCCCCTCAAATTGAGTTATAATTTATATGTTCTTTTATTTGCAATTTAAATTAAATGATTCTGAAGGGAAAAAAAAGTTGAACATTTTAATGAAGTTTTGATAGCAATATATTAAATTGAAAAAATTGATACTTTCTTACCATATAATTTGCATTAAAACAATTCAATATTTTTTATATTTTTTGCTTCAGCTCATTCAATATTTTTTCCTATTCTTGAGGACTGTATTTATTCTTTTTAACTGTCTAGTTTGAAATTATATATAATTTATTATAATTATCTATGTGTTTCTTTTAGTATATCAATTTAATTTTTAAAATTAAAAAGTTAGTTTTGTTATTAAATAAACTTAATATATTTTTAATTCTCATAATAACAGTTAAAATGGTTTAAACTTGAAATTTCAAAGTCGAACCTCTCTCATAAAATGATTTTTCCGAAAACAAAAAACTAAAAGTAAGTATTTAAAATTTTAAATCTATGAAGTTAAAACTAAAATTTAACACTTAATATATAATTTTCCTCATTAAAATCTACAATTTCAAAATTTAGATTGATAAGAGTGCGATCTCTTTTAAGAACTAAGATGAACAGACATATTTTTGAAATAAATCAAAAAAAATCAAAAATATAAAGGTTGACTAAGAAATCCTCTCAACAACAAATGATTTCGGAAAATCATATAAAAATAAAATAATTATGCGTATAATTTAGAAATATGAAACACTTAGTATTAATTTATAAAAAAAGCCTTAGTTTATTCCATTTTTTCTTATAATTAGTATTTGATTAAAGCTAGTATAATTTAGATCAGTTGTATTTTAATTTATTTTAAATTTTTACTAATTGTTTTCTATTTTATCAATATTATATTGGATTCAATATAAACATTTGGAATGATTTTAATAAGTCACTCTTTTAAGTATCTATATGACATATTTAAAAGTGAAAACGAGACTTATTAGTAAAAACACCATGAAAACGCTGAATATAATTATGTACTGATCTATTTTTTATGCTAAGAAATCATTGATTATTTTATCTATTTAATTTTGATAATAATTTTAAATTTTAAGGATAATAAAATCTATTTTTAATCTGACATCATCATTAATTGGAATTATGAAATTAAAAACTAATTTTAGGTACTGTTAAAATTAGGAATTTGATTCAAGAAAATCTAGTTATAAGTTAGTATTTAAAGTATTAAAAATAGTTTTTATATGCATATTTGTATATTTAAAAATAAAATTAATTTATTTAAATCTAGAAACTGTTAGGATCTCTCAAAAGGATTATAGCTTTCAAATTTGGGGTTTTCGTCAAAAGGAATTAATTTGAAGTCTATATTGCAGTTCTTACACTCTTATTCAATAAACTGTTTATGTAATTTAATTACTTATAAATATATAAAACTAGGATATATTAATGTAAATAGAAGAGTTTTTGAAATAATAATAATAATAATAATAATAATTAGATCACATTGAGGTCTCTGGGGACCCCCGATCCAGTAAATGTTTAATATATATATAAGGGTCAAGCCTTTCAATTATGTTAGTCAGACTGTTTCTATTGCTCAGCAATCAGTTGTCCGGCCAATAAAGGATTGTATTTGTAGAAGTCTCTTAAGTGGTCTTCGTGAAGAACCTCTGATCTATTCGTGAGCTCCAGTAATTTTCCAGTTAATTCTGCCATAATATTGACTATGGCTTAGAGATCGTCTTCTTCTATGAGATTGAAAATTATTCCGAGAATGTATTCTAGAGATTGGAGAATGATAGGTCTTGATACCCCATCAGATTGGATAAGGATCTGTTCAGTATATGTTAGCATTTTATAGGCTTGAAGGTCATTTATAATTCCAACTCCTGGTGGAATATATCCTCTGGTCTGAGGAATCTATGTCATAAGTTAGAACCATTTGTCCGGGTTTCCAGTATCTACATCTTAATTTTTTAGAACTAGTAGTACTTTTGTTTTATCTAGTCTGTACCAGCAAAGGAGGTTTTGGTATATGATAGGGATTTTTAGGACATCTTTGGTTAGGCTAAGTCCAAATGTTTGCCAGTCTTATTTTTATGAGAGATCTAAATCCGCATAGACATTTGTGGGTAAGGTCATTTAAATTATCTTTCCCATGTTGTTTACTTCTATCTCAGTCCAATGTTGTTCATTGATTATACCTTTTATATCCTTGGCCTCCATATATTTTTATTATAAATCTTTAATTATTTACTATTATTTTTCCTACTATCTAATAGTAAGTGCGTCATCAGTTTGAGTTAATACGTCACGGAATAAGCTTTTAGATTATTCTAGTTGGCCACTTTAATTTTTGAGATTTCTCTTACTAATGTTGGGTGCGTCATCGCGAAGCTCCCCTGTCATCTCTATGTCCTATGTGTTAGGTTTTGTTGAGTTCTAAGAAAATTTTTCATCTTCTTGTTGTATACTCGTGGTAATCAACTCATCTTTATCTAAGGTCTCAAATACTTCAACTAGCCTTATTAGTATCATATTTTGTTTAAGGGCTTAGGGTATGGTGAAGATTTTTACCACATCGGCTGTGTTATATACCAGTCTCGAGTGCCATTCTTTCATATTTAGTACCTTTTCGAGATTAGAGTGGCTTGTGAAAAGCTAGAGTAATGGCTGTGGTTATGGTCTAGATTATAGTAAGTTGGATTTAAAGGTTACTATTTCTCTAACATTATTTCCTCTTATGATCTAGTTAGAGTGTGAAGTATAAGTTGTAGAGCTCTTGTCTGGAAGAGATTTTAATCTAGGTTGCCGCTAGTTTGGTAAAGAAGGTTGTTTATAAGGTAGCATTATGTCCTATCACTTCGTTAAAGAAGTCTATTAATTATTGTTGACTTCCTCTAGAGATGCTTTCTAGGCCTTTATTAAAGGCTTAGAATACCCCATATAACAATTATCTTAAATATCTTTTAGGGATGGTTCTTATGAAGTTTAAGTTCTACATAAGGTCAGGGCTCTTCTTGATCGCCTTGTTGAGGAAGTAAATCATTCGTACCCTCAGAACAAGTAACAATCTAATTAAATAATTAAATTTTAGAGATTTTGAAATAATTGAAAAAGATATTATTGACTATTAACAGCTTTTCATTCATTATTTGAATAATTGTAAAACAAATCTTTCAATAGCAAATTCTTGATTTCAAACTATAAATTATATATCAATTTATCTTTGTTGTGATAAATCCTCAATATTAATGTGTATATTATAATCTTATCTTTAATTAATCACCTGGTAAAATAATTAGTATAAAAATTTTTGATTTTTAATTAAATATAAATTAAAAACAAATTTTAATATTTTTAAACAAAAAGATATAAATTTATATTTCAAAATTATTACATATTTTTAATGATAAAGTATATGAATTTTATATTATTGATGTAATTTTTACAGGATTAAAATGTATCAGGCTAATCTATGAACGCATATTAACAAGCTAATTTTTCATCAACATCTATAAAATAACTATGTATACATTCAAATTAAAATGGTAGCGATCTATTATAATAATTACGATTATAAATAATAGTTCTCCATGTGTATTAATCTAGATTTACTTATTTCAATTATAATGTAATCTTGATAAGTACTCTCAAAATTTGCGCGGCCTTATCTTATGTGATACTCTAAATTTGTAAAAAATGAAAATAATAATAAAAATTAATGTTAATTTTAAAGAAGTGGGCCCATTCCTTGAATTTATACTGAGCCAATGTTTGTATAAGAACCTTATTCAAAAATCAGGATTTTTCTTTGAAATAATATAAATTCTTTAAATAAATTCTCAATTATTATAAAAATCTAGTTGAGTAATAAAACTAGCACTAATGGATGCTCATCTTCTGATGGATATTTTATTTTATAATAGAATGACTTAGACGACTCCAAAAATATAGAAACACAGGTAAAAATGAAGCTAGGTAGAATCCAATAATCACAGTTCAAAAACTCATATTACTTGACGTTTTCTATATATTTTCACTGACAAAAATTTAGTTTAATTGCATTTACTTTTGTTTTAATTACTTGCTTGAATATCAATTTATTTAAAATTAATAAAAAATTAAGGGAAGAAGTTTGCAGATCTAGGAAATTTCCTGACCTATTAAGGTTTTATGTGTTTTTTCTACAAAATTAAGATATAAGTGTTAATAAATAATTTTTTTAAGAATGATTATTTTAGGGACTGGATATGTCGTTACTGAGAGCTTAAAAAAATTGAGCATCCATTATTCTTAGGATAAATGAGTATTTTAAAAATAATGATTAATTTAATATTTAAATTATATTAAAATTTAACAATATAGTTTAAAGTAAACATGAAGGCAGTTAAAATAATTATGAAAAATATAAAAAAAACATTTTTAAAATGAAAGTTTAATTATTTAAGCGAAAAGTCATTTATTTCAAAAATCAAAATTTTAGAAGGAAATATTATTTTAGAAAATGCAATTATTTATAGATTAGGAAACTCCCCTCAAAACTTATTTAATTTTATCTTGAATTATTGTTTTATTTATATTTAAAATCAAGCCATCATAAGATTGGTTTAAATAGGAATAATCTAGAGTGGCATAATATTGATTCTGTCATATACCGAAGCTCATCATTACAATAATATTATGGATGTTTTGATAACCTGAACTCGTACTTGCATGCTGTCTTTTCGAATGCTGCGCTTTATCCTTAGGCTCTTTGTTATCTTTATACCATGTTAAGGGAACTGATTAAAATTTTTTATAGATTAATTGATGAATGAAATGTATTTGAAAAGATACTATGTTTTATAAATTACAATTGAAACTCTTCTCTTCATAAACTTAGCACTCTTGCTATTATTTTTATGATGCTGATTAATGTAGGATACATATGAATTTAGAACATTATTTAGACCCCCCAGAAAAACATTTCCCGAATCATAATTTTTTTTACGAAATCAGAATCTTCTTACCGAATTAAAATTCGTATTTATGAGGAAGAAAATTTTATTCGAATTTTAAAATCCGATTATTTTATCTGATAAAATAATCGGAATAAAAAATAGAACTAAGATAAATAGAATAAAGTTAAATCATACAAGAGCAGTTTTAAAAGTTCTTTTTATATAATTAATTATAAATAATATATTAATATATTTTTAAATTTTAATTAAAAGTTAATTTAAAATAACTAAAAAGCTCCTGTAATATATTAGTCTTTTTATGTTTAGCTTTTACATTGATCATAATTCACTCTCCAGGACGCTTCGTACAGGAAGGTCTCGAAATTATATATATGTTTAAAAATAAAACATTATTAAAATTTCAATGAATTTGAAATATTAAGTTAATCTCTAGAGATTAGCTTGGACGTGTATTATATAGATGTTGTGCTTGGTAAATTTAAAATTACTAAATTAAATATTTTAATAAAAGTGTTTAAGACGTGTCCAGAGTGATTCAATATATGTAGAATGATATAAAAACAATAAATAGTAAATATTTATTATTAAATTTTATATTAATTGCGAAAAGTCCTGCCTGGCATTATTGCCATTAATTAAAGAAATAAATATATAATTATTTCCCTGTCTCCTTAATTATTCAGCAGTAACATGTTTATTAAATACAATATTATTTTATTACATGTTTTGTGCACACAGACTTTATATCGAGTTATAAAAACTACTAAAAATAAATAACATAATTTATGAGTCTCCTCCAGGCAATTCGTTTATAACTTGGATACCCATCTAAAAAGAAAATATTAATCGTGGTAAACAGTAATCCCTGGGTTGCAACAACTCTCTATGATTTGTTCGAGAGTATCAGTAGTTCTATCTTCCACGAAAAACAAACGAAACTCAAATAATTGTTTTTCTTAAAACTTTAAAAATATTATAACACCCTGGGTTCATCTACAGTTATGATACCCACAACCCACTATTAGCGATCGTAAATATCGGCCATTTCACCTGAGGGCATTTAAAATAAATCAAAAAATTATGTATTTTAAATGTTAAGGTTTTAACATTTTTGATTATTTTTGATAAATTATAAAATTAACAATAAAAGGATGAAATTAATTTATTTATAAATAATATTAGTAATCATTAGAAAATATATTTATTTAAAATTGGTCCGGTTGGTGAATGGCCCCCTACAAAGTAATCAAAAAATTTTTATCTTACATAGGGACTCATCTACCTAAACATCCCTGTCAAATTTAAATTACATTAATATTTATTAATGATATAATATAAATCCTAATGAATGTTACATCATTCTGCCTCTGCTACTCGTAATTGCTCACCAAAATGTAATTAATTATTTTAGTATAAAATAATTTTAGAAACTTAATGTTAAATTCGTAATAAATTAAAAATTCTCAGTTCCATCATAAGCTTTGCAAATGTATTATAGCTATAACAATGACAAAAATGAAATTTACCTAATGACTGTGTTGTACGTGTTAATCAGTTAAATTATTATAAAATTATTATTATCTATATGATAATCAGTTTCTTTTTTAGATCTACCGCATTTACTCCTGATGGAAAGTCAATACAATCTTTATTTGATTATATGCTAATAAATATTTTCTATAATAAGGAGGATTTTTGCATAAACAAGCAAATTAATCTTAGACGGTAGGTAGATTTAGCATTTAATTTAAAGTTTACATATTATATATTTTAAAATAAATAAATTTTCTATTTAAAGAATTTTTACTAATTTTGTTTTTAAAAGTATAATTATAATTATTTCATAATATTATCTTATTTATCAGAATTAATAAAATCAATAATTTAAAAATTTTTATTTAATTTAAATGTTAATTATAAAATTTATAAGGTTTGTATAGTTTGTTTTTAGAGATGATATAAAATTTATATTTTAAATTTAATTCTAAATAATAAAATCCTGTTTTTTATTTAACATCCCGTCTTGATAGAGTAAGAAGCTTTACACTCTTCCATCGCACACTTATACGAGACACCGACTATTAATATTTTAAATAATAAAAAAATGATTATTTATATTAATAAATTGGGGGGGGGGGAAATTTCCTTCCCCAAATTTTTATATGCACCCAAGGGGAGAAGTTTACTGCCCCCAAAAAGGTAGTTTCCTGCCCCATACATAAAAATATGTAATTTTTATAATTTTCAAAGAATCTTTATCATCAATTATGATGTAGTTTTTTTATAAATTTAGCTTCAAATATCATTTCTACCTTGATAATCAATTTAAAATTTAATGAAAATTACATTAATTAATAAAAAAAACCACTTATTTTAGCCTTGTCAGTAATATATAATTTGATAAAGAATATTTATGTACCTTGAAAATTATATAATAGTAAATGTTGTATAGTACATGGTTATGGTTATTGAAATTAAAATTTATTAGTTTCTATTAAATTTATTGCAAAAAACATAAAATGTAATGTTGGGGGCAGGAAACTTCCCCCCCCATAAATTGAATTATAAATTTTAAATTATAATGTTTTAATATGTAAATAAAAAATCAATTACTATTTAGCATTTCATAAAAAAATGTTAAATAAAATATATATTTATGAATTTATGAAAAAAAAATTTATAAAAATATTCATAAATAATATAATATTTAAATTGCATATCGCTTATCTTTTTTAACTTCGCATTTATTATTGCATCTTTTACATAATTAGGATTAATTTATTAATTAAAATCAAATTTGATTTAATTATTTAATTATCTTGCAGTTAATCAGTAATTATACTGCCGACTAGAGATCTTCAACCTACTCAAGTAAAATATAAATATATTAATTAAGTATTTTCTTTTCTCCAAGAACCATGTTACCCATATTTTAACGTTTAATAAATTGCAAATAATAATATTCTTGTTTATTATATATTTAACGACAATATTTATCTAACGATAATATGAATGTAAAATAAATGGTAATATAAAATAAAAATCAGATTAAAAAAACGGAAAAAATAATCTTTACTTTTTTAATCCATGTTTTAATTATGGTTAAAGGTGCGAAAATAAATTTCTGATTTCGTAAAAAAAATTATGATTCGGGAAATGTTTTTCTGGGGGGTCTCATTATTTGAAGTTAAATTTATAAATAATTAAATTAGTAGCAGTTATCTTTCTAGAAAACAAGACAATATGACACTCATTTGAAAGAAATTCCAAATTAACTGGGTTTACTATTTGCATTACCCCTTTATCTCCTCCCTAGTGAGATAATTTCACTTTAAATTGTAATAAATTTAATATCTTTATTCATAATCCTTTATTCACTTATTATATATTTTATCTAATAATAATTAACATTGCTAAAATATATTCACATTAATTGAAACGTTCAGCATAAATTAATTTTTTTTACATTTTAAAAATTGTTAATGCTTTTTATTAAGAGCATACTTCATTTTATATATTTCTAATTTACTCTCAATTACGCTATACACTATCATATGTAAATTTAATTATATATCATTAAAATAAATTATTAACCACTATTATTGATTATTTAATAATTCTTTGGAAAATGTAAATAATTTCTCTAATTGCTTCTACTCTTCTTACAGAGTCTTCCGCTCAGTTATAGGGTCTTAGTGGCTTCCCAACCAATTATACCATTGAATTGGTCGACTCCAGTTTGTTGGCACCATTGATGATAATTATATATAATTATTTTAAGCATTTAATTATTACTTACCAGCAGACCACCATAAATCCTGCCTGACCACTAGACCACTAGACCACTAAATATATTAATAATTATTATTTAATTAGTTTGATATTAATAGTTAAATCAAATAAGTATTAAGAATACTCCTATTTCATGAAAGTAAAGAATCCTTATAATTAATTGATGAATTTATATTTCTAAATTTCCTTTTTTCATCTTTTTTATCAATATTATTAAAATCATATAAATTATTATAATTCAGTTTGCAACAACCTTTTTATAAATTATGAAACTTTATCAATTTAAATTGAGAATTTCCATGTGATATAATAAATTAAGAAATGAGATAAATTGGATTTAAATAGTTTTTATTTTTAAATTAACTTATATTAATTTTAATAAAAATGAATATAGTTCTTAAAAAAGGAACACCAACAAAAAAATCTATTTTTAGATTATAAATTATTCCATTGATTTTCAATTATAATGTTTAGCTTCATATTTGATTTTCATTTTCTTACTTTGTATTTTTACTATATCAAAATTTTAAGATATAAGAAATTTATTAAATAAAACTGAAATATAAATTTTTTAATCATATTTCAAAAAACAATATAATAAATTAAAATTACAAATTGAAATTATTTATATCCAACGAATCATTTCATATAGGTTATCCCAACTTCAAAGATTTATCCATTTAATATTATATCAATCTTAATTTAAATTAAATTTTTTCTAATGTGCACTTTTTCATACAATATAAAAATTTAAAATAATACTTATATATTTACAAATCCAAATATAGAGTTTATTTCTTCATAAGGATTCTCTATTTTGTGTGATTTATTTTTTAATTTTATTTTCTCCCTCATTGAAACGTTAAATTATGTTATTTATATGAGAATTTCCACAATGGCATTTTCTTTAATTAGCATTCAAAACGAAACTATTTCTTTTTTTTCGTTGTCTAGTGAGTAAAGCTTGGGATAAATATCAATGAAATAATTATATTCACTCAGAATATCATATAAATACTTAATAATTAAACTTAAATTTGTAATTTTTAAGTAATAACTTAACAAAGTAAAATAGTTAATTTTATTAAAAAATGTGACACCAATACAATCAATACAAATTATTAGTACAATCAAAACCCCTTAATTAGATGTTTTAGTAATATGATTTCTAGGGTAAAATAAGAGTCTTATTAGGGTTAGTAGAGAAATCAGGCCAATTTTCAAAATGAGAATAGAAATTAGCGATATTTAGGGTTGATTTATAACTAATAATATTTAGATTTATTGCTTAAGCTTAGGTATGGTACTAGTATTAATATAGACTAAGTCAAACCAGTATTAAATTATGCAGCTATAGCAAAACTATTACACAAGAGTGCCTCAACTGTTAGGTATCACTGCCTGCTAGCTGTTTAGCATTTTAATTCTGGTTCTTGAAAGCATCCTGCAACAAAATAAAAGTTCTCTCAAGCTTATATTGACTATTTCTGCTACTCGAAGACTTTGTAGTATTGGGCACACTTTCCATTAGACTAACGGCTGGGATTTTTCATCGAAAGTTTCCAGATATTCATATCTCTTATAAAACTACAGCCAATATTTATAGATGGAATGGTATTGTAAGAATAAATTTGAAATTGGAAAATTATATTAAAATTAATTTAATTTATTTCAAATTAGTGCCAGTTAAAGTTGGTCAATTTAAACGATCTTGGGTTTATTCGATAGAGAATTCAAAATTAGTAGACTTTACTATTGGTTGTACTATTTAATCTCATCGAGGGAGTGAGATAACTTTACTTTAATAAACACCTATAAATTAATTAAATTATACCCTCCAATTAAAGCGAAGTTATCTCGCCCCCTCGATGAGATTAAATAGTACAGCCAATAGTAAAGTCTACTAATTTTGAATTCTCTATCGAATAAACCCAAGATCGTTTAAATTGACCAACTTTAACTGCCACTAATTTGAAATAAAATAAATTAATTTTAATATAATTTTCCAATGTATTCCTACAATATTACTTTCCAAGACTGTCAACAGAGTGAAGAGAGTTATTGATTTTTCAGTGATATTTTATAATAATATTTTATAATAATATTTTAAACTATATAAATGATTAAATGCAGAGGGCTATTGACAATAACATCAACTTCATACTCGCTGATGAAGCCGTATTCACTTTCAACACTTTTATTTATAAGTCAAGATACAAGAAGTATAATAATATAGAAGTTTATGACTTAAAATTAAAGGTTGCAATCTATGGAATTATAGCAGGTATAAGTTAAGATTCAGGCTTAGAGAGTTATGTTATTCACCTTCATTCTATTAAGAGAGAGTAGTTTACAGAGTTCCTAAATAAGCTCATAGAGAAGTATAGCAACCAAGAGATCTTCCTGTTTGTTTATACCCTTTTGATTCATAAGATTAAGGAGTCTAAGAAAACTTATTAAGACCTAAACATAACTCCTGATCAAAACGTTCCTTATAGCCCATTATTTAATGGAATTGAATTCTACTGGAGTTAAATCAAGACTCACTCACAACTAGAAGCTGCAGCTGTATCATTTTATGAATGACTTGCCCATCGATACAGCAGAATTAATTCAAACCAACTGTAAAAGAGTGAGCGTAGATAAGACACCATTTTGTGCGAGAGAGGGAAGAATGAATTTTTAAAAATAATTTTTAGATTTAAAAGAATGAATATATTCATATCAGATTGATTCATAAATGGGTTTGGCTTCTCTAATTTTTCTTCCTCTTATTGCTTGCTTAGGCCCATATTTCTTCAATTAGTGCCAGCTCCTGTATCTATGTTAATTTTATCTGGTTTTTAGACATCTTTCTGAAGGCTTTCTCTCTCTGTGAACTTTTGCATGTTCTTTAATAAAAAATATACTAGTTACAGGTTTCCCAACAAAGTTATGAATCAAAGATTACTCGAGAGGTATGGATGCTTCTTAAGCTCAACTACCCAGGTCTCCCTTACAAGTTTGCCTTGCTTCTTTTAATCTTCAGACAAATAGAATATGGTTTCTTGTGAGCTTCTTCAATGATCTCTCTGAGATATTATCTCTTAAAGTACCAAGAAAACCAAAAAAGAAACCTCTTTCTTGAAGCTTGTTAGAAAGTTGTTTCTTGGTAGGAAGGTAAATATCCAACTCTTCATTTTTCATAGCATCCTCGTAGAGATTGGTGACAGAAATTTTTGGGTAGTTTGGAATCTCTATCAACTTAATCTTATTGTTAGGCCCTCTTCTCATCACATGGTATAGCTTTTAAGAAAGATAAACTGGTACCTTCCATTGTTGGAAAGAATAATGCCACTAGAGTATTTGTTTAAATATATATTATAATATTACCATGTTGAGTAAGGTATCGATAAAGATCCTCTTTGCTTCTAATCTTGAGATTATTTCTTGAGCCTCAACCCTCTTCATTACTACTATACTAATAGATTCCATATTTGTCCTTACTTTTATCAATGAACTTCTAACTTTAATTTAGATACTTATTAATCCTACTGTTTAAAAACTTACTATTAAATATGGGCATATATACGATGTCAACCTAGTAAAGATAGGTGGAGTTAATTGGAGTAAGCTGTAACAAACTTCAGAGATTGATCTCCATTTTAATCAATATATTAAAATTAAATTAGTACTAAATTTGCTTAAATTTAATTAGTAGTGGAACTAAATCCGTTTAATATTAATTAGTACCACTTCAATAGTATCAAGACTTAGTTAGAAACTAGTTTTAATCAATGAGGTTTTAATATAAAGGTTCCTAAATATTTCATAACCTAATAGGTACCAGCACAAACCTGAATTTTTTCTAAATTGGTAAGGTATGATTTTTTGAGAATAAATGAAGTTTTTGATTAATATAGGAAATTGATTAATTAAGATTTAAATAAGTCTTAAAAAATAAGTGAAAAGTGAATATAAGAGCTTAAATGTAAAAAGTAAAATACAAATATTTTAGAAACTTATTGCTAAAATACAACAAGATATTCTAAGTTGATAAATAAATGAGCGAATGAGCGCTAATTATTTACGCTCATGCGCTCATAAAATAAATTTTAACCCATATCAAAGGACTTTTGTCTTAATTTTAATTCTTAAAATAATAACAATCTTATTAAAATTAATATTTTTCATTAATAATTTATTAAAAATAGGGCTTTATAGCCAAGAGTAGATTCTCATTTAAAAATTAAAATTAAGACAAAAGTCCTTTGATATGGGTTAAAATTTATTTTATGAGCGCATGAGCGTAAATAATTAGCGCTCATGCGCTCATTTATTTATCAACTTAGAATATCTTGTTGTATTTTAGCAATAAGTTTCTAAAATATTTGTATTTTACTTTTTACTTTTAAACTCTTATATTCACTTTTCACTTATTTTTTAAGACTTATTTAAATCTTAATTAATCAATATTCTATATTAATAAAAAAATCATACCTTACCAATATTAAGAATGTGGGGGGGGGGAAAGTTTCCTGCACCGGTTTATTATATAAAAAAATTTTTTTGGTTAGTTTCCTGCACTAAATTTTTTTTCATTTTTAGAATTCGATTTTTATCACATTTATCAACAAAATTTTTTACTAATTTTTTTATATATTATTACTTAATCTATTCTTCAATTAATCAATATCTTTATTAACATGGAATCTAATCACCATCCAAGCAAGGATAAAATTTATCCACTATATAGATTTCATCTGATATTAGTAGACTTCTGTATCTCAACCATAATATTGTTCTCTCTGTACTAATGAAATTCCAAATATTTTATTCTATTGTTGTTAAAATTCTAATTATTTCTTTCAATCATATATAATATTATTAGATAATGTTTAATACTATATTTTCATGCAGTTCGCACATGATTTAAAAAATATCTTTAAATTTATGGGTTGTAAAAAAATATTTATTGTTAAACTTATGAAATTTTACATATAAAAAAAGTGCAGGAAACTTTCCCCCCCCCTAGAATATTAAGGATGATATTCGAAAATTTGTAATTATAAACTTTGAATAAATATTATATCTAACACCTAAAATTAAAATATTATTGCTTCATGGGGAACTCTTGCTCAGTTATACTTTAGCTAGGGAGTTATTACTCATCAATAATAGTAATTTGAATTTGAATTTAAATACGGAGGTTAACTTAAATCGGAAAGCAGTTTCTCTTGGAACAGTTTAATTATTGCTAAACTTTGACTCCTCCAAGAAATCCGAAGTAATTTATTTTTAAATAGATGTTGATCTAAGAGCTCTAGAGTTTGAAGCTGAGGTCTTTAAATTTTAAGTTTAAAACAAGAAGTATAGTGCAGAGATGTAAGTTTATACATAAGTTGAGGAAGATAAGGAACAGCAACCAGTAGAAGGAAGTGTAAAATTTAATGTAAAGAATAATAAAATTTCTTCTCAACTGATCCTAGTTTAAAGAAGCATCTTAAAGAGATACTCTCTGGCAAAACTAAGGTATATTTTAAGCATGATAAAGTCGATGGCATATTTTAATGCACGACTTGAATGAAGTCTTATACTCACTCAGCCAAAGTAAGGAAGCATATGCAAAAGCATCTTTTTAGCGAATTCCTGATGAAAGATGAGGAATCTTAAAATCTTGTATCTGCTAAAAGAAAAAATAACTCTCTTGAGTCATAAAAAGAACAGTGAGAGACTTAAGAGATAGAGTGATTGGAGTAAATGAACGAACCAACAAATGGTATGTGCATAGCATGCATATATGAGGAAAAATGTGTATACTGCATTAAATGCAGTCGAAATAAGCAGCTATATTGAGATCTTTTTGAATATTGACGTACCTTACAAGATAAAACTTATAGTTTTGATGAATTAACTTACAAGGCATATCAATTCAAGTATCTCATTGATAACAAGCAATATTATAATGAGTTTGCAAATGAATACATAGAATTGAGAGTTGTTTGGAAAAGATAATGCAAAAACTTAGCTTAGCTCAATGCAGTTATATTTGGTCATGGTTTTATTGCAATAAGACTCAAGAAGTTTGAAATGGCTCTAAGAGAGTATCTCTACCATAATAGAAATCCTGACGATTGAATGAGATACTCGCATAAATGACTAAGGATGTGAAAGAGCTCAATGATCTAGGATATGTTTATTTTGATTTGAAGCCTTAAAATGTAATGATAAATCTCTGCACTTTAGAATTAGTAGTCATAGATTTCTACAGAGCAAAAAGAAAAGAGATAGTGACTTTAGCTAAGGTTTTAGACACTTCATGATATTTCTTAATAAGAGAGAAGTGGAAAAATGGCTCTGATTTTTTAATGGGATGCTTAGGCGGTTGCTGCAATTATCTTAGAGTGCGATATGGAAAGTAAGTCATACTTTGGATCAAAACATGATAAATTATCAATAAGTTTGGCTGCTAAACATATTAAACAAAATGAAATCTGCTATGAAATAAAGATGATAGTTGAGACGGTCATCGCAAAGCTCTTGCCGATCTAATATAATCAATAGATGATATACTAGAATAACTACACTCTGATTGATTCATGAGGTATCTCAAAGATAAACAGATTAAATTTGTTTGAATTAAGTACACTAATGCTCATTAAATATTGATTAAATTCACATAATACCTCCGTTTTCTTTAATAACTCCAATAAGACCCCCAACTATACACTACAAATCAATTCAATAGAACATCTTATTGAGGGATTTTGGGGTTTTGAGTCGTATTGTAAAATAAAATAAATATTTAACAGTTTTTGTCACTCAATATAAATATAAAATCAATTTTTATTGAAAATTAAATTTCTTGCTCTAAGCTTCTTAAATATACAAGGACTCAATATGAAGGAAAAAGCTTAGAATTAATGACTACCATTCTATAATAAAATTATGCACTTTTTTGATTAATAATTTGAATAGGAATACCTTAACTGTAAAGATTTATTTTGTCATTATCGTATTAAATCTCTAAAAATTACATTTTTGTATAAATGGAAAATTTATACCTGAGTTATGAATAA
Organism: Oxytricha trifallax; assembly: GCA_000711775.1. NCBI lineage: Eukaryota > Ciliophora > Spirotrichea > Sporadotrichida > Oxytrichidae > Oxytricha > Oxytricha trifallax. The sequence continues at coordinate 25,511 of ARYC01018959.1, forward strand.
TTTTGGTGAGTCTATTTTCGATATCGTAAAAAATTACACAATTTAACAAAAATTAAGTCTCAGATTTATAACCCTCTTTGTAAAACCATGAAAAAATATATAGAGACTACATAAAAGAAATAATCGAGTAAAAATACTTTCCTTAGCAATAAGATGATCGAGGACTGTTGTAAAGCTATTAAATCCAGTTTATGAATTATTTTAATTGTACTGAATGAATCAAATTCACATAAATTATCAATGTGTAAAACTTCTTGAGTTATGTCTATTTGGCTCTCTTATGCTCCAGTATTAAATTCCTACATAGCAATAAATAATATAATAATATGAAAATCCATTCCATAATCACTTTATTATTTAGATTAATCTTGTAAAGTCCATTTCCATTAAAGTCTCAAGTTTTTTTTTAAGTATTATTGTATTCCAATTATAAATCAATTCTGGCCAAGCAAAACTGTAAAAATATTAATGTTTGATTTTTATTATTTTTAAATATATATTTTTTATTCATTTTTATATTTAAACATTAAAAACATTCATATATCAATTAATCTCTGAAAAAAGGTCACCAGACAATCTTTTAAAAACATTGCCCGACGGAAAATTATTGATAAATGTTACTACCGAGATCCCCCCCCCCAGGGGGTACCCCAATAATTCCCCCCTCCACCTCGCCAATAAAATACCCCATTTCATATCAAATTTTTTATCTACAGGGTCTAAATCGATCTCCTTCTTGACATCTCGACATCATAGACCCTATTATATATTAAAATATCATCTTGACGTCATAAACCCTATTTTTTATATATAAAATATCATTATAAATTCAAATAACTATATTTACAATATAGTAATTTGAATCATATGAATTTTATGCTTTATCAAGTTTCAGGATGTTTGTCTACCTTATAACACTATTTCTTATGAGATATAAATTGAAAAAACTTTTTCATTAAAAAATATTTTTTTTTTATTTAATACTATAATATAGAAATTTTATTTTTATATATTTTTAGCCCTTAAATCAACTTCATTCGACATAATTCGGAGAAATAGTCTGATTAATTTTTTAAAGTTTTTTTCTTGATTTTATACATCAATTATTTTTTTCTTATAGTAATATAGAAAAAAAAACTTTAAAAAATTAATCAGACTATTTCTCCGAATTATGTCGAATGAAGTTGATTTAAGGGCTAAAAATTTATAAAAATAAAATTTCTATATTATAGTATTAAATAAAAAAAAAATATTTTTTAATGAAAAAGTTTTTTCAATTTATATCTCATAAGGAATAGTGTTATAAGGTAGACAAACATCCTGAAACTTGATAAAGCATAAAATTCATATGATTCAAATTACTAAATTGTAAATATAGTAATTTGAATTTATAATGATATTTTATATATAAAAAATAGGGTTTATGAAGTCAAGATGATATTTTATATATATAATAGGGTCTATGATGTCGAGATGTCAAGAAGGAGATCGATTTAGACCCTTTAGATATAAAATTTGATATGAAATGGAGTATTTTGATGGGGTGGGGGGTATGGGGGGGGGATGGGGGGGGTATGGGGTGGAGGGGGATGGGGTACCCCTGGGGGGGATCTCGGTAGTAACATTTATCAATAATTTTCCGTCGGCCAATGTTTTTAAAAGATTGTCTGGTGACTCTAAAATTTAAGAATATTTTCCAAATGTAATATAGATAACAGACTTGGATTTAGAACAATCAAAACTCCAAAACCCCTTAATGAGGTTTATAAGTGCTTTGATTTGTAGAGAATTTGTTAGGGGTTGGGGTTATTAATTAAATGCGAGACAAAAATAGCAAGCTTTTGGGGTCTATTTATGATGAAGAGTATATAGATTTAGTGTTTTAACTGCGCTATGGATGTGATATATACAGTGAATAAATCAAACCAGTACTCAAAACCCCAAAACCCTTTCAGTAGTTTGATTTAGTTTTTGATTGATAAAAGTAGACTATTAGTGAATACTTTATTAGGGTTTTAATAGGGTTTA
>ARYC01018960.1:0-93744 GCA_000711775.1 Oxytricha trifallax
AAATGGTTACTTTCTCACCTATATTTAGAGCTGGTTCGTCTCTTAACGCTCATATATCTTCTCTATACTCTTAAAACTTCCATTGAAACTTGTAGGCTTGGAAAGCTCTATATAAGCTCTCAGTTAAAGAGGCAGTTTTATAATTTTAAATTCAAATTTAAATATGAGCGCTAACATTTTAAGAAAAACAACAGCACTTCCATCAAACTAAATGAGACTTACCTTTGGCAGCAATTAAAAATGTGATAGCTGCGAGATGGACTCTCATAAAGAACTACCAGAACTATCACTTGAGGTCTCTGTTATTAAAATAGAAATTAATAATAGAAAATAAATGGCAAACAAGTGTGGGAGACAGAGAGGAGGAGAAAGGTATTAATGAAATGCCTATACAAACTGAAGAAATAGAAGTATACTTTTGTGAGCTGTGTGAGAGAGATTTTGCTCATAAATCTAGCTGGTACAGGTATATGAAGGTTCATAAGGAAGCTAAGCCTACTGTATACTTAAAGCATGACAAAGTTATGGAAAGTATGATTGCTTTGAGTGCCATAAGCAGTACCCTCACACAAGAGACTTAAAGAAGCATCTTTTAAAAGCCCACAAGAAAGAAATAGAAGTTGAAGATTAAGACACTCAACTAAAGTTGCTCAACAAAAGAAAAGAAAGGGAGCCTCTTTAAGTTGCTGAGCTTTAACAGGCAAGCGAATCAGAGTATGTGAGGATTGCACGCAACCTCTTAGCATCAGAGGTCACTAAAATCATGATTAAAATATAATAAAGAAAATTCCAGTACTAGCATAGATTGATTTAGATACTTCTCTCTAAAGCTACCTAATTCTAGAGGACTCCTATGACAAGAAAGTTATTAAGGATCATCAGTATGCTTACAAGGTATATCCTTTCAACTATCTCCTTAGTGATGATAAATATTAAATGGAGTTTACTAATGAATATTAAGTACTCACTCAGGCTAAGTTTAAAGAGTGCAAATACTTAATAAAGCTAGATGCTGTTCTCCTAGCCAAAGATCATGTAGCTTTCAGACTACCACTCTTTGAAATGACACTCAGAGATTTCATAACTGATCAAAGAAATCATAGATAGCTTGCATTAATATCAACCTAAGCTATACAAGGTATCAAAGAGCTTCATAAGTTAGGCTTTGTTCACAGAGATCTCAAGCCTGAGAATATAATGTTGAACTTTTCACCAGCAACAATAACAATTATTGATATCAACAGAGCCTTAAGAGTGGAAGTATCAAGGCTTGGAAGTGTAATGGGAACTCCAGGCTATTATCCAGAAAGAGAAGACTGGAGAGATGGAGACTTATAGTGGGATGTGTGGGCTTTAGCAGCAATAATAATAGAGTGCGATATGCCTCGCAATGAATACTACTCTACAAGATGCGAGAAAGGATGCTAAACAAAGAATAAAGCAATTTATTGACAAAACAAGAGTATCTCAATCAATAAAACAAATGGCAGAGTAAATAATAATTAAACCAAACTCAAGATCAGACATATCAATAGAGTAGATAGAGTTGTGGTTAAGTAAGATAAACTTCAGACCTCTCCCACATGATCCTAAGGTGCATTTTGAGTGATTAAATTAAATACATTTACTATAAATTTCACATTAAAACCTATTAATAACCCCAACCCCTAACAAATTCCCTACAAATCAAAGCACTTATAAACCTCATTAAGGGGTTTTGGGGTTTTGACTGCTCCCAATCTGCAACTTTTTGAAAAATCTCTTTTAAAGCCACAGTTTCCCCGCTGTGAAGGTCTATGGCTTCGTAAACTTTCCCAAAACCCCCAGAACCCAATACTTTTATTTTTCTAAACCTCTAAGTCATTTTTATCTTAAAATTTAATTCAACTTTATCAATATCCATAATAAAATTACTTTTTTATTATCAGTATCACACTTCGAATAAGAAAGTAATGTAACTTTAGTATGAATGATAAACATTAAATTAATCATTTTTGAAATTTTAATTAAGGATTTAACATAAATAACTTAAGAAATTAATTGATCTTGCCTTAAATAAGTCAAAATCTAGGGCCAAAACCACCATCGTCACTATTAGAATTATCATCATCTTCATTATACTGCTTATCTTCAAATTCGTCGTCATCCACTATTTGTATATTGCTTCTTTTAATTGAATTATTTGGCTTGATATTATCCTCAATAGGTTTTTGAAATGTAGAAGCGCTGCCACTCTGATTGAATCTTCTCTTTTGTAAAATGCTTGTTGTAGTAGGCTATTCTTATTTAAATTCCTCTTTGTTAACTATTTAAGTGCTCTCGACTTTTGGAGGCCTTGATAAGGGATCATCAAATTCTTCCTCGTCTTCACTTTGACTTTGGCTTTGACTGCCCTCTTCTGAATCTGACTCTGCTTATTTTAACTCGTCCTTCTTGATTAAAGCATCATCCCCATATTTCTACTAGACTCTCTCGATTAATGTGCTCCCATCGCCTATTTCATTTAAGCCCTTAGCTTGCTTCCCGTATTCCTTGATTATGCGTTTTTTCTCTTTCTTGAGTTTGCGCTTCATGCTTTTCTTGGCTGTTTGAATTTCGTTTTCCATGTTCATCATAGATCTTTTCTCCTCGTAATCCTCCTTCTCTTTGACTTTTCTATATTCAGCCTCCATCTTAATTAATCTGTAGCGCTCTTTGCGGCGAAGCTATCTGTACTGATGGTAATCACCAGAACCTGCTCCTGCTGTGGAACCATGTACATTGTCCACTTTTTCAACAAATACGAATTGATTGGGGATGAATTTGTTTTAGGTTCTTAGATAGTCTGGCACTTTTTGGGAGCCTCCTTCTGACTCATTCTTACCACTCATATTTTTAGAAAATTTAATTATTAATACTATTATTTGTAATAATTTTTATGAGATAATTTAGTGAATCGCAGTGAAAATTAATATTAGAAATGAATATTAATACCATTCATTTCCATTTAAAAGCAGTTCATTAAGCCTGATTTTTAAGAAATTAACTAATGGTTATATATAATATGTTGAACCTCATTAAACAATAACTCGTATCATTTCTTTAGAGTTCTTAAGCAATTTTACATGATTTTCTTAAATTCGTTCTCCTTAGAGCAGAACTGGAATGCATTCAGGATTCTTGAACTTATAATAAATTTTAAACTAAATTATTTTAATCTAGATTTAGTTATAAATTATAATTTCAGCTGAGACTCTCCCGATAGCATCAAGGATAGGAATCGTTTCTTAATCATTTGCAAAGCAATCTCTTATATCCATCACTAATTCCCTTTAGTTAAGAATGGATTTGAAAAGTTGATTTTATGTTTATGCACTTTATTAAGAAACTTAGATTTCAGGATTTGATTGAATCTGTGATATTGAGATATTTGAAATTATATCCCTCAAAGAATCAATCAAGAAATCTATATCATTTTCTGTAGTCTATGTATGAATGTTTAGTAAAACAGATGATTGAGTAACTCTTTCACATAAAACCTTTTTGTTCAATAACTTTTTGAAGAGCTTTTTACCTTAAAGACCTGTTACTTTGATAAGGAGCTTAGTAGGGTCTGAAAGTAAATAGTTGAAATCAAGGCATTAAAGTTTGGCTGCATTTTATTGTATAAAAGATTTTAATTTGTGAACATTTTTAATAGAGTTGTCTATCATTTAAACTCCCTCTTATGAGAAAGTTTTTATACAGCCCTCTAAATCAGCTATCATTTAAAACATAAATAATCTAATTTTATTTTAAAAACTGCAAAAATTCATAATTATGATCTCAATTGCAGTTTTTAAAGTTTTTCATAGAATTCATGTCAAAATCTGTAATATTAAAATATTTTAATTGTTTTATTTATTAAAGGGTTCACTGAAGCAGACAATCCCATCATGAAATAAACTTACTTGAGTTTAGTTACATCAATTTTTGACTACTTACTTATATTTAGGATAGCTGTCCCCGTCATGCTCCCTAAAGATGCATCAACTCGATTTATAAAGATTAAACTATAGTTTTTTCATTTATAAAATTAAATTTTTAGTTTACATACGTCTGCACCTTAATTAAGAGAAGAAATAGGGCATTAATCACTAAAAATAAAATGAGTGCCATAGCTTTCATCAACTATCAGAATTCTGTCCTCCCCAATCATGTTCTTAACTTCCTATACGTTAAAACAAAGACCATCAATAGTAGGATTTGTTAAATATATGGCTTCAATTTCTGGGTATGTGTCTATAACATCTTTTATCTGTTAAGAATTAATTGGCAAAAAGATGTCGAATTCTGAGTTATACTCAGGCTAGATGTAAAATGTTTTCGATCCAGCAAGTTGAAGGCCTGAATGGACGCTGATATGGGAGTTTCCTTAGATAAGAACATTTTTGCCAGAGAGACAAAGACTGATGATGTGATTTGCGGAGGCTGAGCCATTTTATAGGTAAAGTGTTAGTTTAGAATTAAAAGTATCGTGATAGAATTAACCTAAGTCCCCGATTAAGCCATCTTAAAATTCTAATCCTTAAACGTTTTAGAAGGCTTTGTGGGCCCTGCTCACTCCATAAACATTTCCTTGATGAAGTAAGGCCTTGAAATCCTAGTTTATGTAGTTCCCTGAATGAGAAGGCATGTTGAATTATCGAAATTGGGCTGTTTAGAAAGCTTCAATAGCTTCTATTAACCCACTTTGTTTTTCCATTTATTGTGATGGATATCAATACTAAATCCAAAGATTCAAAAATTCTTTATAAATATATTCTTATAAATCCCTTAAAACAATAAAATCCAAGCTAATAAATTAGAATTTACTCATTGATAAATTTTAGATCTAAAATTATAATTTTATCAGAATAATGCTACTAAACTTCATGCCTTAATATCTATCTTAAGTTTTTTTGAACTCTATTACAATTTTAAGCTCTTATAAAATTCATCATCTAAATTATGACTGTCCTCTAAAATGCCTCCTTTATCTAGTTCATCAAAGAGATGATGTTTGCCTTTGTGCATATGGTCACAATGGAATAAAGTGTTCTGAATTATTCCCTCATTTAATGAAACTTCCTTTATTTGCTTCTTGAGTTCAACTATTGTTGACTTTAATTTCTTGATTTGTCTTTAACCCCCAATATCGGCTACAAGCTCATCGTATTAATGCTATAAAGTGAGTTTAGAATACATTTTATTCTTACATTCAAGGAGTTGATTTTATTTTGTAGGTCTTTATTTTCAAAGTCTAACTTCTTCACTATATCAATAAGTTGTCTTAGTTCTTATGCAAGGTTTTTCTTAGTTTAAGTTATGGAATTCAACTTAGTAATTTAGGCAGCATTATTTTGGTTGATTCTGATTTCGTTCTTTCTTATGTACGACAAATCTTCTTCCAGCTTTTCGGCAGACCTAGCAAATACATTTCTAACATCTTAATGACAGGTGTCTTTGATATCTCTGCATAAATCGATTATCAACTCAATGTGTCTTCTGCACTCTTCGACATCATCATCATAATTGCCACCTGCAAATTAGCCTCTTTATTTACTTAATTCAATGTCTTTCTCTATAGCATCAAGATCACCATAGACTCTATCCATCTCTCTTCTCCACTCTTGAGGGTCAATTTTACCCTCCAAAATTTACTCATCCTCTTCCTTTTCTATCTAGTAATACTTATCACCGTTCCTTAAATAAGCCTAAGGATCATAGAAGTTGATTTTGGTCTCCTCTCCATTTAGAAATTGCTACTTGTTTCTTTATTTCTGATTTGAAGAACTTCCTATGTTATAAGGTTCAGAGGAATCCCTTATCTCCCTTGCTTCAATTTAACCTCCGTTTATCATTATAACTGAATCGTTTTAATCATTATCTTATTCATCATCTTCTTGAGGCTCTTCGTCATCTGGAGGAATAATAGGCTAATTGAATTAGAACTCTCGACGATATAGCTCAAGATTTAAAAGCTCGTCAATGATGTGACATACTTCATTACCATATCCAGGCTTAATTTGCTCTTATCTAAGTGTCTTTCCTCCTGAATACCCAAACTTTTTCAAGTCAGTAATAAGTTTAGCCATGGCATCATTCAAATTTCCTTTGAAATCCTTAAAAGGTACAAACGGTCCCAGTTTCTTGCTCTAAAGACTAATAATTAGATTATTAATTTAGTTAAACAAAGAACTTACCTTTTCTTTATTAAGAGACATAAGCCAAAATGTCATGTCATAAACATAATTCGCTCTTTAAACTGGATCTTCTCCTGTACTAGGATGAGCAAAATATATTCTAGAAACCCGTTTTTGTTTCCAGCCTTTGCAAAACGAGTTCTCATAGTCTAATAGACTCAGCTTTTCAATAATATCATCCATAATGAGATAAGTATCTATTTGTGGTTTACTAGCTATCATCTTTTTGTAAGTTTCACATAATTCACAAACTTAAGCAATGTCAAATCTCTGATCAGGATCCTGTTTAAGCATAGCCATGACTACTTATCTTAACTCCGGACTATATTTCTCGCTTATAGGAGGAAACTGTCCCTTTGTGATTCTCTGGAACAAATCATATAGCGATAAGTTTTCTTTGTCATCCTGTCTAAATGGACTCCTTAGCATGCATATCTCATAAGCAATACATCCTAAACTCCATACATCACTCTTCCAGTCGTACCCTTTGCCTTGTAAGACTTCTGGACTCATATATAGAGGTGTCCCAACTCTGGAGAAGGCTTCAAAAGTTTGAGAACCCAATTACCTACTCAGTCCCAAATCTCCAACTTTTAAATTACCCTGTTAATCGATAAAGATATTTGCCGGTTTCAAGTCTCTATGCATAATACGTTTCTCATGCATATGTCCAAGTGCTCCTGCAATTTAATGAATGTATTCCCATATTTTCTTTTCTGGAAAGCTCACGTCTTCCTCAATTGCTTTCTTTATGATCAATTTCAAATCCCCCTTCTCTGCCCATTTATTAATTTATAACATGAGGGAATTTGTTTAGAAAATGGGGTCTTATAAAATATTTATAAAAGCTTTAAAATTCGACAGCGATAAATAGTTCATTCAGCTTGTTATCGATAAACCAATTGAGATACTTGACAATGTTTTGATGGTCTAAAGACTAATTATTAGTTATGTTATTTCAAACAATTCAAACTATAATCTCCTCCCTTTATGCCAAATTATTGCACAAATCAAACTCGAGTGATATAATCAGATATCTAAAGGTTATATTTGGAGTAACAACTAACTAAAAACAAATATATTTCCAACATGTGTAATTTATAGCTTACCTAATGAAGCTAAACTTCCTTCAAGCAATTGTCTCTCTACTTCTCATTATCCATGTCAAAAATCTACAATTAAAGAATAAATTGTGAAACTTTTATGAAGCGGGAATCATTGAAGATTATGGGAAATAGAATAAAATACCTTTATCAATTTTAGAGCCACACATAGACCATCTGTCTTTCTTTGCGCTTTAAAAACATATGAGAATTTTCCTTGACCTATGAAGAAACATTAATATTATACACATATTTTATAGTTTTTTTATTCCCAAAAATTCATGAATAATCGGAATTCTAAATCTTTTAAATTATATAACATTAGCAGATGCAGTATGAAGTTATAAGGTAATTTATTGTTGTAAAATTCTTACCAATAAGCTTGATAATTTCAAATCCATTGACTTCCTTTCCTACGAAATTTTGAACTTGAACGGCTGCACTTGCCATGATTTATTTAAATTATTACACAAATGCAATGAAAATTAATTTTATATTTAAATCGAGTTGGTGTGATTAATTAAAATCTCAATATATAATTTAGTAAATGGGGTTTTATATATTTATTATAAAAATATAATTAAAATATGATTTAAAAAATATTTATTGAAGTATTTTATCTTTAATTTTTATTGCAATATACTAATTTTAAAAATAATTATCCTAGTTTTTATCTATTTAAAATTTATATAAGACTTTAATGAATTAGATGATAAAACTTAAATTGTTTGAGTGGATGCGATGTTAAACTTATTATATAAAGCGTATTATATTCATAGGAATACATAAAATAATAATTAAGAAGGAAGCAAGATATTATTTGCAAAACAAACAAACAATATACTAAAAGTGCATAGAGGATTATAAATAATTACATCTTTTTGAGATTTTTAAGTATAAAAATGGGTTTTGGGGATTTACCATAAATTATTCATAATAAAATGGCTTTTTTAAATTAAGTGATTGCAATTTGCGGGTACCTGAGTGCTCATCTGAGTCTTCTGGCTTCTCTTTCTGATTCTAAAAGAGCGAGGATGTCTCCCTTTCTGACGGGGCCCTTGACATTTCTCACCAAACTTCTCTTGGTGTCGTTCATGAACACAACTTTCACCTGAGTGATACCTCCTCTGGAACCTAATCATCATTAACGCTTACTTTATTTACAAACTTTAACTGATTGCAAATTCCAAGAAACTTTAATTTATTGAATTATACTACAGTTACCAGATTTTTGCTTATTTAAATTTAATTTATCATCATAAATGTTAACAATGCGTGAGAGATAGAGAGATAGAATCGAAGAGCTTGTGCCAGAGCCTCAAATATGAGTTACTCCTTCGCAACATGAGATAAACTTATATACTTTATTAATTTATAATTCTCACACTACAACTTGTTATTTTATATATTAATGATAGTGGAGATAGTTCTTACCAGTCTTGCCGATGATTTCTTTGACTTCAGCATAAGTAATTTCTCCTTGGTTGTCCATTTTGACTGAGCTTATATTTCTTTGAGATATATATTAATAATAAGTCTTAAATTTCTCATCTCTATTTAATAATAGCTATCGCCTTATTCTATCGCATTTCCTCCATTCATATCAAAGAAGAAGTTAATAGGAGAAGGGGTTTTGGGGGTATTTATATTTTCATGATATATTTTTAAAAATATTATACATTAAAATTCTTGTTAATTTTGCAATTAAAGAATATAAAAAATAAGTAAGTATAAACGTGTGCTATAGTAGTAAAAGGGCATTAATAAGAAATTGAGCGATTAATTTAATATTTAATAAATTTAAATATTAATCACATTATTGGAATTGTTAAATTAATGCTTAACTTTAATTAATAATGCGCAAATTTAATTATTTTGATAATACTATCTCATAAAGAGAGTAGGTGATCTCATCAACACTAATACCTTTCAATATCATTTGAAGAAACACATTAAATAATTAGTTTTTACTACAAAAAGAACACCATAACAATATTTAGATAGATTAAATCATTAAAATATGTCAAATATTGACTTTAACAAATTAGACGTAAGTTTATCGGGTTTTATAGAAATTTTAAGGGAGTTTAAATCAACGTGATATAACATTTAAATTTATTTTATATCATTTTAAGAAATAGAATTCCTAATTAAATGGATAATTTTTTAATTTAAATTGATCCAAATAATCATTATAAATGATGAGATTTCAGAGGCCGAAGGGAACATGTTTAACAATGAGAGTCTCAATCACAAGATTGTGGATGAGGTGGAATAATTGGAGAAATCTGAAAACCAGGGAGGAATCAAGAAAGGTAACTCAGCAATCAAGCTGAATCAGAAGGAAACCCACGAGGATGGCAATGGTAAAGGAGTAAAGAAATTGAAGAGAACATAGGAATATGAGACAGAATGATATAGGCGGAGAATCGCGTGGCACTCTTTCATATTCTGTTATTATTTAGCTTGGGCTTGCAATCTAACTTTTGAAATTTGTGAATTTCATTGTTTAAATTTACCACCTAAAGTTACTGACTAATCTTTATAAATTCTTAATTTATTTAAATTTATTGTATCTAAAGAAAAATTGATTCTTAATCATTAATTAATCAAAATTTTTTATAATAAAAAATCAAAATTTTGCAGACAATGTTTGAAATCATGTTCATTAACAAACTTTTAATTCCCCATTTTTTAAAAATAATTGGTAATGTACCCTGAGCGGAGCAAGATAAGTTTTTTGAAAACAATAAATTTTTTATAATTTAACAAAAAATTATTATTCTTAAAATAATTTAAATATTGTAATTTCTCTATAAATTGATATTTATTTTCATATTAAAGAGTATGATCTTGACCTAGACCAGGCGAAGATCTAAATAAACAATTAATTTAAAAAATGATGCATAACTAAATAATACTCTACAATTAAAAATAATAAAGTAGAGAGTAGAGAGTAACTATAAGGTAATGTATAATTATTAATTAACAACTTGTTTCATTAATTATTTTTGAGAAATGGAGTTTCTTGCGTTGAACCATCAGACACCATTGAAAATGTCAAGGCTAAGATTCAAGACGAGGTAAGTTTGTTATTCCATGCTCTTTATAGTGCTTCTGTAATGTAGGTCTTGACTGAGTCGCTTGGCTGGTCCTCAATAAATTTCTTCCCATACACAATCGGATGTTGGAGACTCAGACAGTACAGTGTGGCAGTTCTGATTTTTCGGCACAAAGGCCTGGAGATTGGGGGAGTCGAACTCTGCTGCTACCATTTGCACCACAAGTCCTGTGGCCACCTCCCAGGACCAGCCAAGCCCGACTCAGTCTAAATAATAAAGTTATTAAAAAAATTACAATATAAAAAATATTTAAAAATAATAATCTTTTGTTTTCCTATAATTTTTTTATATAATGATACTTTGATATTTGTAAAAAGGACTCTCAATAAAAGACACTCAGTGTGCTATACAATGAGTTATAACAAGTGATTTTGATGTTTTATTGAGATTTACAATGCTAGAAATTTATATATAAAAATATTTATGTTGCCACTACCCAAATAATTCAATTTGGAATGATCTTAACTGAATTAACTTATAGATTTCAACTTAAATTAATAATTATAATTAATTTATAAGTTATATATATATATTATTTATTATATAGATGAACGTTGCCAGACAAGGCAAATCAGGATTATTTAATCAAGGTAAGTCACAGTAATATATAAATAGATCCATTTAAGCATAGAGATAAGCATTCTATCTTTCTTGATGCTTTTTATATTAAAATCAAACTTAAGTATTGCATTTCAAATTATAAAAAAGTTCTTTTTAATATCAAAGCATTCTTAAACCAAACTTTTTATAGATTTTTTCTCGAATTATGAGCAGATTTAGCATCATCAGCCAGGAACAGGGGAGCTTGCCAACTTTGATAAGGATCCAGATGGAAAGAGAAATTTGAGTTAAAAAGATATTGAAAAAATGAAAAAAGAATAGCAGGGGCTAAGCTAGTTATTCGGTGGTCTTAATCCTTATCACTTTCTATACTTGCTTTTATTAAGAAAAATACAACATTTTAATGTATAATCTACTCTTTTTAGTGATTTATTGATAACTTATAAATAATAATTATTGGGATCTATTGGAGCTGCTTTAGCTTGGGTACTAGATTCAACAGTTTTCTTTATTAATTCACGTAAGTTTTTATATTTATACTTTACATAAATGCTTATCATATGTTTTGTGTAGACAAGATAGCTTGGGCTCATGATGAAAGTTTCAATTTCTGGGGTAGATATGCTTGCTGGATTTCATGGCATCTATGTATGATGCTTATCTGTGCATCTATTAAGTATATAATATAGCAATTTCACATGAAACCAGTTTGGTAACAAAAATCTAAAGAATATTTTATAATCTATTGGAGAATATATTAGTAGAGATAGTGAGGGATCAGGTGTCCCAGAAATGAAAGCAGTTCTTGCAGGAGTACATTTACATAAGTTTTTGGCTATTAACGCTCTAGTAGGCAAGTTTGTCGGAATCGTTTGTGCTCAATTTAAAATATAATATAAATCTGGATAAAATGACCATAGCAAAATATTTTTATACTCTAGCTGGAGGTTTATCAATGGGAAGACAAGGAGCTTTTGTGCACATGTCCTGTGTTATTTCGCATTAAATGGCAACAAAAATTAAGTAAATAATTTTCTATGATTGTTCTAACCGAGATATCCCTCCCCACCCCCCTCCCCACCCTGAACCGAGATATCCCTCCCCACACCCCTCCCCACCTCAACCGAGATACCCCTCCCCACACCCCTCCCCACCCATTCCTCTGGCTATTCATCTCTAACTTTCCTTCACTATCTCATTAAATATAATTTGTTTTAAGTATTGATCCTTAACATTCATAATATAGAATATTTTAAATAATTTACAATAGATATATTTTATGAATTATTAAGATATAATTTAAATGTATTTAATAATTTTTTCTGATCACAAGTCTTTTTTATTTTAAATAATAATTTAATGTGTATAAAAGCAAAGTTATAAATTTTATATATAAATATAAATCATTATTCTATCTAGAATTTTTTAATTCTCATTTATAAATGATTTAGAATATTATTATACTATTAATTTTAAAATGGGGAGGGGGTGGGGAGGGGTGTCTCTCGTTTTGGGTGGGGAGGGGGTATGGGGAGGGGGTCTAATTTCATGGTGGGGAGGGGGGTGGGGAGGGATATCTCGGTTAGAACATATGATAGTTGTGCTTCCATTATTTATTTTGAAAAGTTTAATTCAAAGATATTGGGAGCAACTACTCATTAAGACTCCAAATGTACGGTGCAGCTATTTGCGTGGGTACTGTCGCTACTTTTGGAGCTCCAATCGGTGCAGTGATTTTCTCTATGGAACTCACCTCTACATACTACATGGTCGGTAACTTATGGAAATCTTTCTTAGCAGCAATGGCAGCCATTATTATTTATCACTTGCTTCATGCAGGAGTCGGCTATATTCCCACTCCTAAACACACTGAGATCAAAGACATCAATTTGAATCATGAAATCATATTCTTCATTATCTTGGGATTCATTTCTGCATGGGTTGCAGGATTGTTCAATCATGTACTCACTAAGCTTATCTTCTTAAGAGTTAGGCTCAAGAACTTAAATAAAGTATGAATAAATAAATTATAAATCAATCATTGCTAATGTAAATAATTTCAATATACAAAACCCATACATCTCAAACAGATGGAAATGGTGTGTCACCGTATCATTCAAGTTATTTTTAATTTTATTTAATATTTCTCAACTATAAGTTCCCTTTTTTAATTAATTTTTTTATTATTAATGATTGTTCATATCCTTCATTGGTTTCCCAATCCACTACTTGCACTTTTCAGAGAAAAAGATTTGTGACATGTTCTTTTCCACTCACGACATGGAGACTCTCAAAGACGGTGATGTTTGGGGAAACCCTCTATAGGCATTTAACCTAGTAGTTTACTGCATTCTTAAATTTTTCTTCATTGTACTATCTATCAGTTGCCCAATTCCTAATGGTATATTTGCCCCTGTGTTTTCATTAGGAGCTGCTATTGGAAAATTGTACGGTCATTTGCTAATGAAGATTGGTGAATACATTGGCATCAGACTTTTATTGTAATTTTAAAACCAAAAGTTCTGGTTTTATGAAATTTTATCTTTTAAGACTCATTTAAAGCGAGGCTCTTTATGCAGTTGTAGGTGCAGCTGCAATCGGAGGAACTGTAACTAAAACCGTTTCTACAGTTATTATTGTTTTTGAAATGCTTGGACAAGTTTAATTAACTGAAATTTCAAATAATTTCTATTTTAAAAATCTTTCTTTTATAATTGAAAGTTGATTAAATCATCGTCCCAGTTATGATAGGTTTGATGGTCGGTATGTGGGCCTCTCAGGGTATCAGCATGGGTATCTTCGATGTTGTCATAGAATTTAAGAATTTTCCTTACATGCCTGTCCTCGGTAGTGTCTAGGCTTATTCTTTAAAGGCTTCAGACATCATGAACCACACTTTCATGTACATTTCTAAAGATTGCAAACTCAGAGACTTGCCAATTATCTTGAACAAAACTCAATCTTGTGCAGTGACTATTCCTGTGGTTAAATCAGAAGAAGATAAGTAAGTGAAAATTCTTAAGTTTTTATGTTTTACCTTTATAGGACTTTGTTGTATACAGTTTCTTCAACATCTTTGAGGCAATACTTGTTTGAGCACTACAAAATAGTTTCACAATTATTGGATTAGAGAGTTAAGAGAAACATTGATCAATATCTATATGCCTTAACAGAAGTTTTAAAATACTCATAAATCATAAGCTAGTTTTCTCATATCTTTACATCGATCTTTAAGAAACCTTTTGATTTTTTTATTATTGAAGTTAATGATAAAAACCCTCCAAATAAAAAGGATATTTCAGTTGACCCCTTGATTCATTAGATATACGAAGACTTAAATGAGCTATCAAAGACCCATCAAGAAATAGTGGAGAACTTTTGGAATTCACCAGTCAACTTCTAAGACCCTTCCCTTTAGATTAATCATTCTCCTTTCCTAGTTATGTAGGACACTCCCATGTCAAATTTTTCTTAAGTTATTATTTATTTTAAGAATCTGAAATCTTATTTATATATAATGTCGAAGATCCATTTCTTATTCACAATGCTAAACATCAATCTCTTGATATAACCAAATCTTGGGTAATGGCCCCCTAGAGGGGGCCGCTAAAATTTTTTTCTATATTTTTTTAAATGTTCTAAAAATCATTAAAACATCAAAGTAACATGTCACAATTCATTAAAAAGCTCTCTAATGACTAATACAAGGATTCTATAACAACACAAATCATAATAAATTTTCACAATTCATCATAAAATACATTAAATTTTGAATTAAAAATACTGATTTTGTTACAATATTTTCTGTATATTTAATTTGTTATTTCACTAATCTATATTCTAATATCATGTTTAGCTATAATTATGTTTTCATATATAATAATTTAGCTAGCATATCTACAAGATAACATACAAATATTATTTTTATATTAATGCAAGAGCTAAACATGATATTAGAATATAGATGAGTGAAATAACAAATTAAATATACAGAAAATATTGTAACAAAATCAGTATTTTTAATTCAAAATTTAATGTATTTTATGATGAAATTGTGAAAATTTATTATGATTTGTGTTGTTATAGAATCCTTGTATTAGTCATTAGAGAGCTTTTTAATGAATTGTGACATGTTACTTTGATGTTTTAATAATTTTTAGAACATTTAAAAAAAATATAGAAAAAAATTTTAGCGGCCCCCCCTAGGGGGCCATTACCCCAAATCTTTAATAAATCTTATAGTGCTAAGTTTTGTTTATTATTACTTTTGTAGTATTATTTATTTAAAAATGAACAATAGTGTTAAAGAAAGGAGTGGTAAAGGGTATTATCACAAAGCTAGAATTTATTCAGAAGCGTAAGTCTCCAGTGATTCAAGCCGAACAAGCCAGAAGAAAGAAAATAAAGAGAAATAGAGCCATTGAAATGGGAGATAGGAAGCTTTGAATAAATGCTCAGATTAGTATAATTAATATATAGTTTTGATAGTATTTTAAATTTACATTCAAATTATATGGCTTTCTATAATATAGATAATTATTTATAGTCTATAATTTTATATACTGAATGAAGTAATAAATGTTTTAATAAAAAGATTAGTGAAAATCAATGTTAAAATCCAGTATTAAAATAAATATAAACGTTAAATTGGGAAAATATATAATATTACTTTTAATTATAAATTTGTTAGTAAAATGAATAGGTCATTTAACCAAACGCCATCAGGCTCTAGTGAAAATGAGTTTAAAAAAAAAACTCAGTAGTTCTCGGCAAATATAGACCCTTTCAACAATGAGAAAAAATAATAACATTCTACAATGGGTCATTTGTTTTTTATAAATTAAGGTAACTTTTATTAAAAAAATATTAAAATTAATAATTATTAAAGGTTATGATATGCCTTCTAGGAATCAAAATCAATATTTAATAAATAACTAAGGAAAACCTTTGAATTAGCAAAATTCTGCAAATCTTCAAAACTAGAATCTAACAGCTCCAACATCTGACAAAAACTAGATAGTTTCTACTCCAATCTATAAAATTGTTTTTTGTAATCTAGCAAAAGAAAATAGGTTTTAATAGCTTCGAAAACAGTGGTATTTCAGACACAAGGTTAAACACTACAATGAGCAGCTCAAATAAAAATCAACCTATGAGTGCATCTTCGACTTTCCAAGCAATCTCAAATTGTGAAACTAGACTAAACTTTAACAATGGGGGAAGCATTACAGAAATTGATTTTTAGTATGGTAGCTTCAATTCAAACAAAAGCATGGAATTTAATAGAAAAAATGAAGTTTCAGATCATTAAAAAGTTAATTCAGCTGGAAATTAACATGATTAATTTATAAATAAGAGAGCCAATCAGAGTAGTGATAGTTTTTAAAATGTCTCTGAGTTTTCGATACCTAAGTAGTCTGATAACCCTAAAGTTTAAAATATGTTATCAACCAAGAAATTTGAACAGCGATATCAAACACCAATCAGATAAAATACTCAGGTCAAGTCATCATTTATTCTTGAAAGACTAATAATTTTAATACATAAAGGAATAATGCTATTCTTTCATATAATTTAGAAGATTTTTCAATATATTTATGAAAATGTAAACTTATGTATCACAGATAAATGAATTAGTAACAACAATAGCAATTAAAAGCTCAGCTCTCTTAATCCCGCACATATTCTCGATTTGCTCAGTCAACTTATTCACGTAACTAAAAGCCTTTCTTGGTTCAAGATGAAGAGCAAACTTTCGAAATGATGGAGAAATATACCAATTTGAACTAATTGTTTTTAGAGGAATGTACTCACCTGTAAAGCTCAACAGAAAAACTACTTAAGAGTCAAGAAGAACTCATTTCTATAATTTAAATAGAAAACAGTGACAGTGATCAAAGTATAAATCAAAATGGATAAGGAAATAATTAACTCATAAGAAAATTAAATGAGTAGCTTGAGGGTCGTGTTTATATCAAGAACCTCGATGAAAGACTAGAATAAGTGCAAAATTTGTTAAATCTTATCTTTAAAATTATATTGTGCAGAGTTTATTCTAGTACCATGATAATTGTATCAATTTTATAGTTAATATTAGTGAACCTTTAAATTAATAGATTATAAAACTATTATTATAGCAACTTTGAAACAACTAAGATTGAAGTAATTATACCTGAGACAAAGCCTAAGTAACCAACCTCAATATAAAATTCAACATACATGAATTAAAATAGCAATTCCACAAACCAAAATAATAAAACTTCATAGTCCAAATCTTCTGGATAAAGTCTCTGTCTTTCCAACATTCTCTCATCCAATTCTGGATAATTTGAAATAATTCAGCATAGGAATTAATAAAATTAAGGAGAGATTTATAATAAATCCGAAGCAGAACTTCCTTTTTTTCAAGAAAATGGTGCTATATTAATAGGAGGAGATTCCAAGGCAGAAGGAATTCTTGAATCAGAATACTATGATGGCTATGACTACGATAATATACAATCCGAGGATTTTTATTATTTGAATTTTATCACATTTATATTTCTACAGTTTGGATGGAGAAAAGAATTCCCATGAAAGCCTTACTAATATTGCATCTCCTAATAATTAAAGAGACAAAATGCAAAATTAAGGTTTTTTAGATTCCCTTGATACTAACTTTCAATAGTACAACATTAGAAGAAGAAATTTGAATAAAAGCTCATTTTAACCTAACAGGGATAATCTAAACGATAGCTAATTTGATGATATGATAAGCATTCAAAAGTCAAATACTCATTCATCATTTCCATTCTATGGCTAGTATGATCAAGAAGTCGGGTAGGCTTTGTAAAATAAGGAACAGTTTCCAAATAAAAGCACTATAAATCTACAAAAGAAGAGCAAAAAGAGAAGGCATGAGGAGATTAGCTACTAAGAAAAGATTGATAGACTCTTTAATTAGAGTTCATTAACGAAAAAAGAATGAAAGAAGAAGTCATATGTGGGATAATCTAGTTTATCTTTGGATTTATATATGGTGAATTAATTAGGAAGTAAAAAATTAGCTTATAATTGGACTTAATTGTTATAAATTAATTGCATTGTTTTTTCCATTTATATGTTGCTCATTTTTAAAGAGAAGCAAATATATATATAGAATGAAAAAAATTTGCTTTCTTGGCTTTCCTTTAATACTACTTGATTTCTAAGAATCACCCAAGCTGGCTTTGACAATCTTTCCAGTTCCTGGTGAAGAAGGTCTCTGCTGCCCAGAGGAATTTGGTCTCATCATCAAACCACTGCTTAGCTATTGATTTTCATTTACTATCTAAGTCTTTTTATGAAAAAAATAATAACAGTATAGTAAATCTATCTCAATATTCCCTCGTTGATTGTATAACTAAAAGTGTGTGATTAATTCAACAATAAAACTCTATCATAAATTATTTGTTAAGAAATGTATCTAAAATTAATTTAATAAGTCAAGGGTCCCATATTGTTTGTAAGTTCATTTGTATTACTTAATTCATGATTGTAACTGCTTTTTATTATTGGCTTGCTGCTGTTTGGTCTTTACTGATGACTTCCATTTACTGCACTCAATTTAATTAATATTTTTTGTTGTAAGACATAACTAATTTGGAAAATAATTATCTTTTTGGCATTTTTATTTTTTAATTGCAAATATTTTAATAATCCCTATGCTTTATAACCTCCTCTACTGATAAGCTATTATATATAAAAGCAATTATATTTAAAGATTAACTCAATTTGACAACAGCTGATTAATTGATTTAAATTGGAATTTGATTTGGATTATCAATTCCATTCATTTAAGTGGCTCTAATCGGACCACCTCCTCTAAATGAGTTAAGTTTGTTATTCCCATTTCCTTTGCTTTAAGAAGAGCCATTTGATTGTCCAGCTCTTGCACTCCCAAAACCATTAGCAGATTTGAGAGTATTCGAACCATTATTAGTTTAGCTTAGTATTCTATTTTACTAAGTTTTAATTTGATTTTAGAGCTATTGATACATGTTTTAAGTACCAGCTGCTACATTATTCCCTCCATATTTGTTCATGACGTTTTGCACACTTGGAGAGTCTCCACGCTTCTTTTTTATGCTTATCTAGTTGCCATTTGAGGTTGGCTTTTAATTTGAGAGAGGGTTTTGCTGCTAGTTTTGAGTCATATCAGAGTTGTCTGTGTTCAAGATTTAGGTGTTGTTGTTATTAATTGGAGTAATTATAGAATTCGGTCCCAATGGATCTGCGTCACCGTGAATGTTTTGAGCTGGTCTTGCTGAGCCACTTCTCTATTTGGATACCATATTATTCGTAGAGTTTGCAGTAGACCCAATTTATTAAAATCTTTAATTCAACTGGACTTACTAAGGATTGAAAGTTTATTATATAGGAGCTTGAAGCATGATTTAGACAGGATTTTATTAAAACTTTTGATGCTAGTTTTAATTCTAAAACGATCCAGAATTGTCTCTAGTAGGTGTAATTTTTTGACCATTAATTTGCTTAGGCTAATCATTGCCACTTACTTTCTATTAATTACCAATCATTTCAATAGGAGGATTCTGAATGAAGAAATTGTTGATATTATTGTTATTAATGATGTTTGTTACATTTGGTTGCACTTATTGCATTTAAGTAGTTGCATGTACATTTGATTAATTTGCGCCTAGTGAAGTAGCCATTTAATGTATTTTCCTCTGTTCTTCTAGGTTCTTTCGCATGGCCTCTGCATTTAATTGATAATGATTTTATTGGATTGGTTGCTACTGCTACTAGTTTACAACTGCTTGTTATTAATGTACTGGGTTTCTTTGTTACTGTTATTATTGCTAGAATTGTTGCTACTAATCTTAGATAAGCAATTGACTTGGATTGACGAAGTTGTTTTATTGATTAATTCCGTTACTATATAATTGCTATTACTAAAATTTATTCTACTATGGTTGCTGTTACTACTGCATCATATTTTATCCTATTGAGGGATTTCCACCAATATTATTGATTGACTTCTTTTGAACAGATTGCCTATTATTTTACTGTACTATTTCAGTGTTAAGTTCAGATAAATCCTCGCTATGAACGCTTTCATCAATTTTAGGATGAAAACTTTATTGATTGTTTTGCTTCATTAATTAGTTGTTCATTTGAAATTAATGTTAAACTGAAGATGGGTTTGGGTGCTTTTACTCTTGGAAACCAGGTGGCATAGTATTTTGTTGAAAGTTATATTGATCTGAGTTGGTTTACTGTTTGCTTTAACTTGATTGTGAGTTAGATTGCTAGTGTTTTTATTGCTGCTATATAGGCTACTGGTTTGATGTTTGTTACACTTATTGTTGTTATAAGTGTACCATAGCCTTTTCCTATTGATTATGAACGTGTTAACCTGGGACAATATGACTAGGTGCTGTGTGACTGAGTAATTTACCCATGTGTTCTGGATTTTAATAGTACAAGCTTGGGTAGTGCTTCATAACTTAATGAGAACAGACTGGTACCTTCATTGAGGTCCTAACATCATTAGGATTTATCTCACGATGAATTGTTATGTCTTCTACCGTATCTTTCATGCAAAGATCTTAGAAAGGGTCGCCTTCTTGACCTAGAAGTTCTTTTCCCTAAGTGAACTCATCTATCCAACGAAGTCTATACAAAACTAAACTAAATGCTGACAAAGTATAATAAGAAATTTTAAGTCTCTGATTCGGATTTGCAGTGTCATTCAATAAAGCAGGATTAAATTATGCTATTGGTCCCATTTAAGCGTTTAGGAAAGTATTTCTTAGAAGTAATTCCTCACTTTCCAAGAAGCAATTTTCCTCTGAAATTTCGAAAATTTTATTTTGTTATATACGCAGTGTTCAAATTCATAGATACGCTATTTAATTAAAAAACTACAAAATTTCAGTCCATTTTTATGTTTTTGGGCCATTACCAGTCTTATGAAGCCTAGCTTCATATGCAGATATTAATGTATAAAGGTTGCTCTTATTTCTAAATCTGGTCTCCTCGAGTTTAAGAATTCCAATGTTTTTAGTAATGACCATTTGTATTTTCTCATTTAAAATCGATTAATATATTCGACAATTCTTTTTAGAATTAAAACTTGATTGATTAATTTTAGATTGAAATTATAATAAATCAACTCATTATGTAAGCAGCAATAACACAAGAACTTCTGCTTTGTCCTCTAACTGAATGCACAAGTACAGATTCTGCTTTAGACAGTGCTCCATCTATAAAGTCAAAGATTTTGTTTGTAGTTTCATCTTAAGCATCGAAAAGAATCTGATTTTCTTGGTCAAACCAGAAGAATTTAAATGAGCCTTTTAATCATGCCTAAATTAATGATTAAAATTTAAAGAATGTTAGGTAGGTGACGCCGATTGGTTCCCAGTGATTAGGCACTTATTTACCTGCACAGTTGATAATATGAGTGACTTTATTAGCAACAACAAATTCTAAGTCCTAAACATAAATATATCAATAACAAGTCACATAGCATAAGAAATATAATATAAGGAGATATATAAATAATGTTTAAATGTTCAAGTGTAAAATAATTCTTGATAATATCTGAAACTTCTAAGATAATTAACCTTTATTTTTTTCATCAGTAATTATAAAAAAGTATAACTCCATGTGGATATGGTAAAATTCAGATAATTTCATCTGACAATTAAAGAAGTTACAATATAGAAAAAGTATATTGTTACATACCTGGGCTGCAAATTCGTCACCTATGAAAAGAGCATCTTTTATTTTTATTGCACCGATCATATCGTCATCCATCATTGGACCATTTAATTACTTAAAAAACTTATAACATTTTTTATATTAAAATATTAGCTATTAGATCAAATAAAATTTTTATGAAAATGGGAATAAGATTGTTTTAGGCATTGTTTTGAGATGGAGTGAGCTGCTGCTACTGTGCCATTATTAAATTTATAGCAAGTTTATTAATAAAATTATTACTGTTAAATATAAATTGTTTTAATTAAATTCTATCATTCTATAGTATTATCAAATCAATCAAATCTGTAACTTACCTTATCATTTTTGTGATAAAATTCTATTATTATTTATTAATTTTGGTAAATTTCATTATATTTTAATGAAAAGCCAAGAATGAGAAGTGCTAGTCCCGCAGGATCAACAAACAACCCAAATAATAATTCTCAGACAAACAACAACATCAATAATTCCGCATCCATGGGTCTGAACTATCTCAACAAGTCTGGTAATTAAATAAGACAAATCGCTGCAAGTTCTATTTCCAAGTAAACTCAGCCACTCGGTCAGAGACTATAAGGGGTTATGGGGGTTGGAGTAGGCACTGCTAATATTATTGGCTAAATGGGTCCATCCACTAAGCATGTACCATAGTTGTATATGAGGGGGTATTCACCTTCAAAGCCAAAGTGGAAGAACTGAACAAACTCAACGAAAAGTGTAACAAACATTTTCAATAATAAATTCCTAAACTTATAAAAATTAAAGCAAATTCAACTCTATTTATTTATAGGCTAAGCCTTTCTTTAATACTCTCTGGAGAAATAATTATTTAAATTTTCCTTACAATTTAAATTTTCTCATTCATTTGTAGATGCTTTACCAACTTAAAATTTGTAATGTCCAAGTAAATTCTTGAAATTGGTAGGTAAATTGAATTCGATTGCTCACTTCAATTATTATTACCTTATTAAAGTGAGAAACAGAATTTTAGCATTATATAAATGCAAAATTGCCAATCATAATACTATTCTATTTTTTACAGTTACAATAATAGCTAATAAGTATTATTAAAAGCAATAATTTAATAAAATATGTCAGACACCGCAATCGCAGAGGACCAAATTGATACCACCACAGATCAACAAGAAGAAGACGTTGAAATTATTGATTTCTCACAGACTGCCAAGACCAAAAAGAAGGGCAAGAAGAAGGCCAAGAAGTCAAAGACCGCTAATGCTGCCTAGGAAGCTACTGCTGAAGATGCTCAGGATAGTAAGTTAAAGTGTGAAAGTGCAAATAGTGCATTACATTATTTTATTACTAGTGTCATATTAGTATACTTACTTAAAGTTTTTACATCAAATCTGATGAGCATTTTTACGCGTTTCAATCGTTTAAAATTCTTGATCGCTTGATGTTTAAATTTTGATTATCGCAATACTTTGTACAATCCCATATGAAAAAAATAGATTTTAATCATTAATATTTTAGAGAAGGCAAGTTTGTTAGTCGCTGAGGGGCACACTGAGTACAACTACTAGGACATGCTTGAGCGCATTTAAGTTTTACTTAGAGAAAAGAATCCTTAATCTGCTGAGGGAGCTAAGTTGAACAAAAGTGAGGACCCATATGTTGTCAAACTTGGTACCACTAAGACTGCCTATAAAATTTGAAATGAAAATGTATTATTATATAGAGTATATTCTTAATCTAGTTTTAAAGAGATTTGATTTTCATATCAATTTATTTTGATTGACTATATCAAAGAAATGTTAAAAATTGATATGATAACTTTTTAAAAAGACAAAATGACAAAGCCCCATTGGTTAAATACCTTTTATTATTGATCAAAAATGTTTAAAACGCAAAAAATACTTAGCTTTAACATCTTAAAATATAAATTTATTGCCTGGTAAAACTTTGATGCTATGGTTACAGTAATCGATCGTAAACCAGAACATTTATTAAGTTATATCGCAGCTGAGCTTGGAGTTGAGTGTGTTTTAGGACCCGAAAACAACCTTATTTTGCAAGGAAGATTTATGAGCAAGAAAATTGAAATTCTCTATAAGAAGTATCTAGAGCAATTCATTTATGAAATAATGCCCTATAATCCTTACTATTACCTTTATTTTAAATGAATACGTGAAGTGCGTTAATTGCAGACAGTATAATACTAAGATGGAGAAAGACCCCAGCACCAGACTTTATCAATTAGAATGCAAGAATTGTGGTTCCACCAGGTCAGTTGCCGCCATCAAGGCTGGTTATTAAGCCGTCAGAAAGGGAGAGAGAAAGAAGGCTAGATGAACATCATAATTATTTATAATGACTTTCATGATCTCTTTATAGATATAATTTAATTTTAGTTATCCCAAAACAAATAACGTATATTATTTAAATTATCTCGAGTAGACATTCTTATTAAGCCAACATATATGATGCTTTATTTTATAAGAGAAATTTTTAAGAATATAAGTAATTGAACAGTGTAATATAAAATAGTAATAGCTTCAATTTACTAATTATTTAATTTCAATTTCTCAATAAAAATGAAATGATTCAGTGCTTTTATTGGGGTAATATAAAAAACTGAACAAAGATTTTCGCCACATAATTATACAAATATTAATAGTTACAACTTTGGTAAAAGATGGAGGATTAAAAACTGTAATTCGATAATTATTAGTATCACCTTTTCATCCGCTGCTGAAATAAATATAAAAGATAAATGAGTAATAGATAAGAGACTATTATAAATATTAAATCACTCTCCCTTTTATTAACGCAAATTCAAGAAATCTACTTCATAATTGCAAATGAATTTGTAAATCTCATCACTATTCTGGTTTGAATGCATGGATTGTATTTGCGATTAATATGGCAATATTTATTTATTATTTATAGAGTATAATTTATAATTATTTTATTTTCTGGATACTTATTTTAAATAAGTAATCTAATATATTTAAATAGAGTCTTTTTAAAAAATTACAGATTAATTCAATTATAATTAAAACTATATTAAAATAAATATTAGTAGTTTCATCTTATAGAAGTTGATCTGCAAATATAGAATTCCATAATAATAAGTGCTAAACTAGAATAAAAGCTATTTTATATCATAAAATCAAAAATTGACTAATAAAAACTTAAAATTTTGCAAGTAGATGCTGCCTATAAATCTAAAGATTAATTTTCTGTGCTCACCCTCATGATCAATAATCTTATCTTATAAACAGTAATCACTCTTGCTGCACATGGATGAAAGTATTTTATTTATCATTTTATATTAATATGTGCTTATTTTAAATTAGAATATATTTGAAACATAAAAAAGAGACTGACGGTTTAATAATACAGAGAATGATAAAATTATTCATTGATATAGATAAGTGCGGCCAGGAAATAAAATAAAAGCAGATCAAAACATGTTCAAAATAACAAGTGAATTATACTGGTATAAAATTCAAAAATCTTAAATACTTCTCTCAAGATCAAGTAATTAGCAATAAATTCCTAAGAAATGAATTATAAAGAAGTTGTGGTTCATTGGAATTCAAACCACCTCTATAACATAAATAAAGAAAATTTCAATTGAAAAATGATATGTAATTTGTCGAATTTTCCTCATTCGAATTGAAATGAAGATTTATAAGGCTTATTTAAGCGAGCTTACTTCAATGTCAAATAATTGAAACTAATGCCCTAATTAATCCAACATTTATTTTTAAAAAAATAAATATTCATTGATTTGATGTAATTTAACTTGTTTTGTAAATTCGATTATAAAGCCAATATATAGGTGATTATATTGAATATTATTTAGCAAATTTATGTAAAATAAATCAAGAAAAATTTTGGATATTGAATTCCTATATGAAATCCGAATTTATTATAAATGCTTGAGACTCAAATTAATAATGGCTAATGATTAAGATTTTAGAACTAAGTTAGCTGATAATATTAAATATAATGTTGAATTCTTCTCATCAAATAATAACCTTAGGACATAGATCGTGAATAGTTTTTATTAATTACAAACAATCCATTCATCTAAACATAAATTTATCTAAAGAATGTGTGTTATTGAAGGAAAATTATAATTGTGTAAATATTGATAAGATAAAAATGACTGACAAATATGAAAAGTTAAATTATGACAAAGGGTGATTAAGTTATATTAAAATATTGCTAAATTTAATTTTTAATAAAAAAAGTTTTTTTTATTTAAAAAAAACTATTAAATTAATTTATATTTTTTAATTTTCAATAGTATCAATTATTATTTGTAATAATATACTAAACTTAATATTAATAAAAAAATGAATAAGTCATTACATGAGATAATTTAACAAATGTTCAAATGATTAGTTTTAATTTTTATTTTTAAAAAAATTGAAATACGAAAATATAATTAAATAAATTAAGTTTCTACAATGGGTTGTAAGCAATCAGTTTGTGTGAGCAAAAAATCACCAATCCAATACCAAAAGCCTAAGAAAGACGGAGCCACAGTTATGATCACAGGTGGAGTTGGAGGAGGAGTATGTTGTATAGTTAATGGAATTAAACTTTAGGTTGCTCCTAGAGCTCTCGCTATGGGAGGAAACAGAGTAGACTTCCACAGAGATCAAGATGTTGAAGGTGGTGGCTAATAAATTTATAAATATAAAATGCTATAAAAAGATATAAATAAATAAAAGGCATCAACCATCACTAATCATACCAATCATCAGATAAACCCCTAAGATAATATATGATAATTTACTAAAATATTTAATGTTTAGAATGTATTGATGGTAATTATTTTTCAAGTTTAAATGTAACTCTGTAGCTATTGAAATCTTATGTAGCTATCACTATCAAGTTTTTTATATTTTATAATTGTTTCTCATTTTTTTCTTTATAAACTTAATAGTTCAAATTAATATATTATTATTAAAATAATTATTAAAAAATAAAAATTACTCCATAAATTAAACTCACATATAACAGTAGATTATCTTTAATTTAAACATTAATACTATTTTTTAATAAAAATATAATTAATTAATTTAAACAAATTATTAAAGCCAAAAATAATCAATAAATTAAATTTGTTGTAAAAATTAATTAAAATTAATTATGTTTTATAATTGCGCAAAAATACATTTTTTCTTTCTCTCTAATTTTTAGCATTTTATCATCACAATATAAAACCTCTTAACCTCTTAATTATGAATTATATTTTGTTAAAAATTTAAATTTATAAATAATAGCGCTATTGACATTAAAAAGTATAATGGAATTATAATATGCATATCAAAATAATTTATTAAAAATAAACTATTAAAATCTAGCAAAGTTAGTTTTTTTTTATAAAATGAAAATATATTAAAATAAAATTATTATTAAAATTTTCTAATAATTTATATAATAAATTCGATCCTATTAAAATATAAGAGTATTTATAGAATGGTAACTTATTAATAAAAAGATAATTATATATTTATAACTTATGTTTTTTAAATGTCCACGTTTTGACAGAAAGATTATTACATTAAAATTTTAATTAGAGACTTTGATTTTAAAAATTAAATCCAACAAGTTCAATGGCTGAGATAAAGGCTGGTTATTAAGCCGTCAGAAAGGTAGAGAGAAAGAAAGCTAGATGAACTTCAAATTTAATTGCAAGAATTTACTCTTATGAAGTATAAATGAAACATTTATTAAACTTAATTATATTACTCTTTATATATTTATCCTACTTTAAAGCAATACGTTGTTAGATGTATTAGATATAGTATTAAAATCATTGTAATTATGTTTTACTTTACAATTTAAAGCCTCTTGAATATAGATGGTGTTGATTTTCTCAATGAAAAATTTGAAATTTTAAATATTGGTAAAAGTGGATACAAATTATATGTGAAGAAAAAAAAATATTATCAAATAATTAAACAAGAATTAAAAAAATAAAATACATATTCTGATGCTAGTGCAGCGCAACAAAAATTCAAATAATTAAAATAAATATAGTATCTTTAATAAACTTTTGTATATAATATTCAAAATAAATTGTATTGTTTCATTATGGGTTGTTTAAATACAACAAGAAAACTAATATTACTAACACAAAAATAACTATTAGCAACAAAATGCTATCCAAAAATCTTCTAATTATTGGAAGATTTAATGTAAGATATAATAAAATAATATTTATAGGGTTCCCTAAGAGCTATGGCTGTAGGCAAATCTGGCTAAATAGCTGAAGTTCAGATAAATTATAATTAAGATGATAGAGACGGCTAAATATTTAATAAATATATAATTTATAATTTGAAAAATAGATATAAATAATAAAAGATTGGACCATAAAATGAATGACCAAACTTTCCCTAATCCTTAAGATATTTGATTTAATTTTATAAAAATCATAATGTTATTTGTAAGAAATTGGAAATTAATAATATAAATACTTATATTGAACTGAAACATCTTATTTAGATTTAATTTTTAGTTTTTAGTTTAGTAGATAAGATCATACCATTCTAAATTAAGTTAGTGTTTAATTAATTGTTAAATCAAACAGTTTTTATTTTAATAGTTGTGTGATTTACAAAAAACTATAGCTTAATTTATAATTATTTATAATATATTGCTTGATTTAAATTTTTATTATATTAATTACTAATTACATTCTGGAAAGATCAGATAATATATAGTTTATATTTCTAAGTTATATTTAAGCTATTAGATTATTTTGTGAATTAAAATTGAAAATTTAATTTAAAAATTACTTAAACAAAAGTTTAAGTTATTGTATTTTTAATTAGCATAATAAGTTTGAATTCCAAAATTATAAATTAATAATAAAACATTCAGTATGGGTTGCTAAAACTCTAGTTGCATCGACAAGAAAACTAACAATGCTACAAAAAACTCGAACAACAGCATTATTTAAAATCCCTAAAAAGGAGCAGTTGCAATAAACATATCTGGCAGAGTTTAGGTAAGTTTTATTTTTAATATAAATAACTGAGTAGGCAGGAACAAGACTGATGGCTAAGGCGGGAAATGCAGTGGCCATAGTTGATGTACGCAGAAATGGAGATATCTAAATAATTAACAATTAAAAAATTCAGAAAACAGACAAAAATAATAAATAGTTGGACGTGAAAAAGAATGAGCAAACTTTCCCTAATCTAAATCCTTAAGATATTTGATAATTAATTTAATAAAAATCATTATTTAATTTGTAATTTCAAAAATTAATTAAATAAATACTTATATTAAACTTAAATATCTGATTTAGTATTAAGATCTTTATAATTTAATTTAATTTTACTTTTTTAATTTAGTAGTTAAGATTATACCATTATGAATTAAATTAGTGTTTAATTAATTGTTAAAGCAAACACTAATGTTTCTATTTATATTTTTAATTCAAGTACTAAAGACAATTAAAATGAAATTTACAAGTATAAATATATGCTTATTAAAAAATTTTATTAAATTAATACTTATTAAATCGTACAACTATTTAGACAGTATATAATTTTAATTTTAATTTAAACTATTATATTAATAATAAATATAGGCTATTTCAATTAAACAAAAATTTAAGTTAAAAGTAATTTTGATTAAGTTAATAAGTTTGAATTACAAAATATAAATTAACAAATAAATCATTTCAGTATGGGTTGCCAAAATTCATCTTGTATAGACAAGAAAACGAACAGTGCTACAACCACCTCTGCTTGTAACAATCACATAGTCAACAAACCTGCACAAGATGCAGCAGTAATCATGGCTAACGATCAGGTAGGTATTTTATTAATCTAAATAATGTATAGGAAAAGCTTAGATTACTTGCTAAGGGCGGAAATGCAGTGGCCATAGTTGATGTACGCAGAAATGGAGATAGCTAAATAATTAATAAATAATTAAATCAGAAATAAGGGGTAAATTAATAATTGGACGTGAAAAAGAATGAGCAAACTTTCCCTAATCTTAACCCTTAAGATATTTGATTATTAATTTACTAAAAATCATTATTTTATTTGGAAATTTGTGAATTAATTAAATAAATACTTATATTAAACTGAAACATCTGGCTTAGTAATAAAAAATTCTAAACTTAATTATTTTTTATTTATTAGTTAAGATCTTAATTTTATAATTAAGATTGTGTTTGATTTATTGTTAGCCCCAAAGCTCTAAAGAATCTTATTAAATAAATAAAGAAATTTACTAAAGAATTAAAGTTAAATTTTAAGTTTTAACATGAGAATTTCTTGATTTAAATTTTTTATCTAATAAGTACTAATAAAAGCGTGAAATTATAAAGCCATTTTATAATTAAAAATTCTAAGTTTTATTTAAAGAAATATTTTAAAATGTGAATTAAAATCTAATATTTTAATTTTAAAATTTACTTATTTTTTAAGGTACGATCACAAATACAAAAGTTTAAGTCATTGTATTTTATTAACTTAATTTATGTTTTAAATTAAAATTATAAAATAATAATTTATCATTTAGTATGGGTTGTTAAAACTCCAATTGCAATTGCATCGATAAGAAGGTTAATAGTTCCTTCTCGAATTCTACCAACAACATCTAGAGGCCATCTAAGGAAGGAGCCATTATATAAATCACCAGTGGAACCTAAGTAAGTTTTAATTGAAATAATTTTAATAGGGAGTTCCTAGAGCTTTGGGGAAAACTGACCAAAAGGCCCAGATTGAGAGAAAAAATGTTGAAGATAAAGCTGGCGATAAAAATAGAGAAGGCCTTATGATTAATAAATAATAAATTAGGTAAATAGATGTAAATAAATAACTGGCCCCGAAAAGCAATGAACTTACATTCCCTCAGCTAAACCCTTAAGATATTTGATAATTAATTTAATAAAATTATATAAGTTTAATTGTAGTGATTGTGTAATTAAATTGTGTTTAAATAAGTGATTTGTTTATAGATACTATCATTTTGATTCTAGACAAGATTTTAAATTTCACATTTTCTCACATTCATCTCACAAAATAATAATTTATCAAAAATAATAAATTATTCATCATAAATTAAGTCAAATAATTATAAATAAAATGTTAAATGTAAATGTATAAATTTAAAAATAATAAAAAATGGTTTTTATATTCCGCAAATCACATTTCATTATCTCTCTTATTTCTCTCATTTCATCAGCAAAATTTAATATTATTTATAATAGGATTTAAACCCCAATTTAATACTAGTTATTTAATTACAATTTCTAGTTAAAAATTAAATTAGTCCAAGAGTGTTATTGAGCTAATTTAAATACTTAAGAAGTTATTTATAGTATCTTCAAAAATAAAAATACAGCCAAGCGCTCTTATGAATTATAAATTCTATTTCAATTAGGTTAATCAAAATAACAAGTGAATATTATTCAGAAGCATTTTATATATTTGATTAAATTAATAATAAGTCCCACTTTTTTATTTTTAATAGAAAATTCCATAACTAAATACCTACCACATAACGCATTTAGAAATTCTACTACTAAAGTCAGTTTAATCCGAAATAGGTGGAATTCTAAAAATAATTTAGCAGCCCCTTTACTAAATATATGATGCTGAGTGGCATAACTACACTCTTACTCTAATAAAAAAAGAGGGCCAAGACATAAATATTAACGATGCATTCAATGAAAGTTGCCTGAAATCTTTTTAGTTACAATTGATTTATTTTAATGAACACATGCCTCATACCTCAAGTTAAATAGACAAATCAAAATTTTTCCACTTTAACGAAACATAACGACCAAAAGAGAAGTTAACGATTAAAATGTTATTCAGTACAAATAATAAGCTTATTTGATGATACTTAAACAGATCAAGTTATACTATCAATAGTGGACGCTACACAATGCCTTCCTATTAACTCATAAAATCTTTTGGAATCTGGTATAAATATACTACTGTTGTCGAAGTAAGTGACTTTTGAAAATCTAGAAGGCCACGGAGCTCTGAGATTTTTATGAAACTAAAATAATTTTTGGAATTATAAAAAGTGTATCTCAAATGTTTTGGACACTAATACTATGTAGTAAACGTTTCAAATAAGAAGCATTGCTTACTAGTATTACACTTAAGCATACTTGAACGAGTAATTAAAGTTATATTGTATAATTTTTTTATTTCTAAAATAGTAGTTCAGCTCATAATTTAATAAAGAATGTCTTTAATTGTCGTTAGGACAAAAACGTTCAGGGATTTGTGTATATTAGAAGTAATTTAAAATTGATATAAAAAGTGATATTTATTAGTATTAAAATATTCATATTGCTTGATTTAAATTTTTGAGGGAGGAAGTTTCCTGCACTTTTTCTTTTTATATGTAATTTTATATAAAATTGCTAATAGAACTATTAATTTACTAAAAAATAATTGAAAATAAAAGTGTAAGTTTATTGTTAGAGCTTAATTCGTTAAGTGTTTAATTGATATTTGAAAAAATAAGCATAACATAATTATGATAAAATTAGCTAAAAAAATACAATAAAATTGTATTATATACTATCAAAATAAACATTATTATATTTGAAAAAAACTATAATTAATAAAAAAACATTGAATGATAAAAGATTGTAAGTGTTTGTTTTAAATTGCATTTCAAATAGTCAGTAATAAATATATTTATCTAAAAAAATTTGAAAGATTGGATAGAAAATTTTAGTCCAGGAAACATCCATAAATTTTTTTATATCAATAACCAGTATAGGAAACTTCCTCCCCCTAAATTATTATTGAATAAATACTAATAAAAATTTGGACTATTTAGACAATATATAATTAAAAGTTAAAATGATATCTAAAATATTAATTAGAAAATGATAGTTTTATGTAATTTCAATAGAACAAAAGTTTAAGTTAAACTTAATATAGATGAATTTAATTATGTTTGAATTACAAATTATAAATAAACAAATAAACCATTTAAGATGGGCTGCTAAAATTCGAGCTGCAATTGTATCGACAAGAAGGCAAACAGTCGTTTCACCAACACTAACACTGTCCAAAAGCCATCCAAGGAAGGTGCCAATGTACAAATGGCAGGAGGAGCTGAGGTAAGTTAAATTTAAATACAATTTTATTAGGGGGTCCCTAAAGCTATTGGAAAAGCTGGCTAGAAAGCTCAAGTTGACATGAAAAGGGAGGATCATGGAGACAAGGGAGGAGATGGAAATGGTGGAGATGACGGCCCTATATTAAATAAATAATAAATTCGTTAAATAGGAGTAAATAAATAATTGGCCCCAACAATCAATGATCTCACATTCCCTTAACTAAACCCTTAAGACAAATGACAATTAATTTAATAAAATTATATAAGTTTAAGAACTCTGATAGTGTAATTATATTCTCTATAAATAAATGATTTGTTTATAAATACTATCATTTTGATTCTAGACAAGATTTTAAATTTTATATTTTCTCTCATTCCTCTCACTAAATTCAGAGGTCATATAATTTATCAAAAATAAGAAATTATATTATATAAAAAATATTTCTCCTAATAATAAACTCACTTCATTTTATCTCACTTTTTTCCATCTTTATATTTAAAACTTTAAAACTATTGAATCAATTCAAATTCTATTAAATTAATTGTATATAATATATTATATCAGATAATTATAAATAAAATGTTAAATTTAAATGAATAAATTTAAAATTAAACAAAATGGTCCTTATATTCCGCAAATCACATTTCTTTATCTCACTTATTTCTAACATTTCATCAGTACAATACAAATATATTCCCAATTAATTCTATATTATATATTTTATATAAGAATTTAAAATCCAATTTAATATTTTATTATTAAAAAACTGGGCTGTCTGAAATCAAGACTGGTTATCAAGCCGTCAGAAAGGGAGAGAGAAAGAAGGCTAGATGAGCATGTTTACCCTAGAAACCTTCTTTATATAGGGTTTCTTATAACATTGCCTTATTGGTTGATAGATATAATTAATTGCACAAATTTTTACATAATTTTTCTCTCTCTCTATACAAATACTATGGGCTTTTATTAAAATATGATTACATTTTAACTATTTTTATGTAATTTTTATATATCTCTAAAGCATGATTAACATTTAAGTGAATTACATTTTAGTAATTGAAATATATGTAAAACAATTTGATCATTTAGAGACATAAGATCTTGAAAAATTACAGAAATAATTATAAATAAATTAAAAAGTCTATTCAGTGTAGTGTATAAAAGTTGAATAAATAGGAGATAACTTTATTTTCTTTCGAATTAAATATTTAAAATATATAAAATTTATTATTATAATAAATAATATGATCATATTTTACATTGGTAAATTTCAATAGACATTCTATATTTTATGATTTTAAATATTAGATAAATCTTATTTATAAAGTAAAGTTGATTTAGTGATTTAAATTAATGTTTAAACATGCATCACTCATTTTCATAGTCTTTAATTCAATCTCATATTATTAAATTTAATTATTAATATTGAAACCATTGAATTATTTACATTTAATGTATTTCCTCCAACCCCAAAACCCCTTACTTGCTTATATATTTAATTTTTTAAATCTCAAAGTTTATTGAGAATTTCCAGTTTGGCTTTGATACTTTCAACCAATAAATCGTTGACTTGCTAGCTGTCATCCACCCACCACATATTGGGGTCGTCCCCGCTCCTCCCCATTCCATAGTTAAGTGGGTTTCTTTCAAACTTTGTGAGCTCTTCCATTCTTTTCGCCTTTTCTTCTAATTTTTAAGATTCTAGCTTGATTTTATCTAATTTCTCTCGGGGATCCATCTGGTTGCTAGATATTAATAAATTAGTACGTTAATAATAATTTTGGAAGATTAAATTTAAGTTTTTCTTTATAAATTGAGAAAATAAATTTTGGATATAATCTTTTACCATTTCTAACTGATCTTTCCATTATGATGCTTATAAATCCCTAACTCATTCACAAAAACTTGTTAAATATTTTATACACTAAAAACTCCATAGTAATTTTATTCTATAAAAATGTATCTTATGATTGTTTCCCACAGAATCATAATTATCCTAAGCATTCAAATTTGTATTAGTCTATGATTAATTTTATTTTTGATGTTTAGTCCTAATGTCCTTTAAATAATTTTTGTACTGAGGTCTTGGACCTGAATATTCATCTCTCTTAGCTAGATCCAATCTATGATAATTCATGGATTTCGTAGAAGATGACTGCTTTGGGATTACTCTGCGATATTAAAAATAATTTTAAGTAGGATAGGTTTGTATTTCTATTTTTTATGATTTATCTTAAGTATTTATTTGATAAAGATTTTTTAGTACTTTTCCTTATTTTCTTTATCTAAAATAAATGGCCAATATAATTAAAATTACATTGACATTTATAATTTATTGATTTTTGAAATCTAAAGCAGGGTAATTGGCTTTACAAATATTTCTAAAATTCATGTATTACAATTTAACAATAAAATTTCAATGAGAATTTCCTCATTTAATATAATTTTTAAAATAATTTTGATAAGGACTATCTTCATTTTAAAAAATGTGTGGATGCTATAACTCATTAGATTTCTATTGTAATTAAAGTCTATTATATAAATCAAAATAATTCAAGAAATACATAAAATAACTAGAAACAAATGCGAAGAGAATTAATTCATGTGATTGTTCAAATAAAAAAGTAAAACCCAACTATTATATATATTATATAGCTTTAGTTATTTTCGTTCTGAAAAGGTAAAATTATCATTTTACCTAAATAAACTAACTAAACTTAATTAAATTTTAAATCATTCATTAGAATTTCTAAAATTCAATCTATTTATATGATATTATTTATAGGAGATGTGTATTTTGTGGCAGAGGAGTCAATCCTGAGGCTGTTCAAATTTATATTTTATTAATTTTGAGTTTAAACCCTAGATTTCCTTTTTGGAATGGGAGGCAATTCAGCTTTAATTTTTCTTGATTTTGTCTATATTGAATTTGGAGTGTGGTCCTCACTTAGTTCTATGTTGTTGTCGTAGAATTTTTATAAGTAATATATAAATTAGGGGAATTTATATAAAAAGAAATATACAATTTGATTTACTAACTACGAGAGTGATTCCTTCTATGATTGAGCTATGTCGGGGAACTGCTATATATAGGGATATGCAAAGACTAAGCATAATCTCTATTATAATTAAAATGCAATAAAATTTAAAATTTTAAATAAGTAAAACAAAAAAAATGTCCATTAACTACGATTTAACAAAAAAAGAATTCAATTATTATCAGCTAGACTCAAATCTTACGAATTTTCCTATCCATATAATTAGTTTTATTAATCGAATTATTTAGTGCTGACTGCCACCTCTTACAGCAAATAAATTTGTTATCAAGAATGTAAAATTAAATTTTTATGAAATCTTAAAATAAGAGCAACTTTGAATACTGCTTTGACTTGTATATGAACTTCAATTTATCTTAGTGTTTCTTTTATTCAACTTCAAATTGATTGGGCTTTTTCAATATTTCTTAGAAGGAAGAGTGTAAGGGATAAACCTTTTTCATTAATTTTAAGGATTCTCTTGCAGGACTCATTTCTTCTATTTACTTTTATACGTTGTGATTTTTGTATTTCAAAAACACTATTCAAATATGCATCAACTGTGAGAGACTATTAAAGTCCATTCTGATTATTTTGATACACTTATTCAGTTATTACAAAAATTAGTCAAATGAACGACTAGCAATTTTAATTGATAAATACCACAACTATACTTTATTCTTATGTTCCTTAAGTTCATAGAGGGATACACTCCTAGCCTATTGCTTCTTCCACTCAATTGCCAACTTGAATTTTTCCTACTCTGGCAAAATCTTTTCTTCCACAAATTTATCTTCCATTTGCTTATACAAAGGGACTGGAGGTTTGAGAGCTCTTAATTTTTTCAACCGTCTTTTGTGCTCTTCATAAGGTAGTAGTTGAAATCGAGTTTTCTTAAGAGATAGATAATCTTCTGAGATTCTTCCGAGTTCCAACCTTT
The DNA here is from genome assembly GCA_000711775.1 of Oxytricha trifallax. NCBI lineage: Eukaryota > Ciliophora > Spirotrichea > Sporadotrichida > Oxytrichidae > Oxytricha > Oxytricha trifallax. The sequence goes on from ARYC01018960.1 coordinate 36,809, forward strand.
GGAGTTGGCTTTGTATAAATTTCTGTTTAATAAAATCAAAAATACACAAATAAGAATCTAATGAGGTATTTTAATGAATAACGGTATGAGTATTTCACATTTATTAAAATTGGCTCTTTTCCAGTATTTTATCATCATAAATAGCAAGTGCAGTACTACTCTTCCCTATATTTTATTGTGTTTCATTAATTTTGTAATACTCATCGTTTAATAAAAGTTCGTGGTCTATTCCAACAGTATCGTAATTATTCTCAGCTGATTTAATCTTTTCGTACTTCTTGCGTTTGTCCTCGCTGTACGATCTAATATCCTTCATAAGCTTTTTCTCTATTTCAACGTGTCTCATTAGAAAACGCTATTACCTCTACTTTTTGTCTTTTTGCATTTTCAGCACGAATTATTTGCATTCTAAAATTGCAATATTTTCTAACGAGATATATATATATAAAAAGAACCAATTAAATTTCGTGATTAATCTTAGAGCATATGTTGCTTCTATTTTAGGGAGACATCCTCCTCAAAATAATTATTAAGTTGGTATTAATTTTAATCAAAAATATTTTAATGATTTTCCTACTGAAATGTGTGAATGGTATGTTCTTGAGATTAAGGGCTTGAGACTTAAAGATTATTTGGATTGTCTTATTTTATTATTGTATTTTACTAACTAGGGTTCAGAAGATAAATATATGAATATATGAATTTATCTTAATAAATTTATTTATATAACATATATATTAACAGCTATTTAATATATTCCAATAAAAGATTGATATTTTGATTAGTGTAAGAATTTAAATCTAAATTTTCTTGTACTCTTGCTGACGTCAAAGATGTTAGAAATTAGAATTATTATTTATTTTCTGCAAGATTTAGATTATTTGTTTAAGTCCAATGTTTATGATAATTGCTCGCATTTTTATTTAATAAAATTTATGGGGTCTTGGTCTGTATGCTTAAGAGAGGCGTTTTTATCATATTAATTTCTACTTTCACCTTTTTCAATTATTCTTCCTAAAAGTAAAATTTATAAATTGATATTGATTTTTTAGATAAATTATTAAACACTGTTAAGAAGGATATCAAAAATGCTAAATTTGAATGAAAAAAGAAAGTACTACTGTAAATTTCAGTAATTATTTGAATTTATATGTTAAGCTTAATATTAAAGTTTATGGCTTATTTGGCAAGACTCGCCTTCGAATATGAAAAACGTAAACTTACTAAATTTAACTTTCTCTCTAATTTTTATGTATCACCTGATTATATAGGAATTGCTATTATTTCTTGTTGTTTGATATGTTCTACCTCTTTATTGTGTTTAATGATTAAAATCAAATAAATTTAACATATCACTGTTTAATACTAAAATCAAACCATCAATCTTAGTCGTGACGTAGACGTATCTGAGTGAGTTGACGTGGCAAATTCCGTGACGTGGCAGTCATGATGTAGAAAACTCCGAAAAAACCATTCTCGCTATTACCTAGTCTTCTCCCAAAATCAAGATGTCACCCCAGTTTGTACCTGGGGACAGAGCTCGTGAGATCCAACAAGAAAACAGAAGATGGAGAAAAACGCTTACCGGTCCCACCGCTTCTGGGAAACGTAATCCCTATCCTTTCGCTGTGGTAGCTTCAGCACCCTAACCGGTGTGGGAGAAAAATCCTTATCGTTAGCTTCAATGGTTTTCGTCTTCTCACTTTGAAGGCAGAGCGTACCTCCATCCTGCTCCCTATTACCTAGGAAACTGAACTCAAGCCAGTAACTCATCAAATGCAGCGAAATCCTAGGATCCAGCTCACTCGAAGAGTGTACGCTGACAGATTAAACCCCGCCGACTGGTCCCTCATGCGTTGCGCCCAGCACCCCCTACCTGCCCTCGATAGGCCTTAGTGTAGTAGAAAGCTCTATCAGAAAGTCCCAAGTGGTTAGTACCACCTAGCAATTAACTTTCTAATTTAATAATAATTACCTCTTCATTTATTAGTGATTCATCAGATTTTGAATGTTTTTATGCGATTAATCGATGTCAATTGACAGTAAAGCTTGAGATTTAGCTTCATTGAGCAAGCGAACGACTGTCTAAAAAGGAAAGTTTTTCGTTAAAACAAGGTAAGCAAGGTTAAAACTTAAAAATAATCTTCTCATTTTATTTCATATAGGGAAATAAAATGCTTTTTTAAGGTGAAATTACCTGATCAACAATGGGATTTATAGTAAGTTAGTCGTACATTTCTCAGAGATAGATTTAGGTAGATGATAACTTATTAGTGGCGTTTTAGCTGAGAGCGTTTGCTTAGGTAATATTATCACTCACAAATCTATCTTTCATTTGTTTTACTTAAAATAGTCTGCTCATTTCAACATGTGGGGGGGGTTAATAATTTACACTATAATTGTGAAAAAACCAACTTATATATAGGATCATAATAAGCACTTTCATTAATTATACATAAAACTAATCTAATTAAATTAACCCCAATTATTTCCTCTCCAGTACTTTTAAGTTATTATGAGTAATCTTGCATTTTTTAGTATGAATCAGTTTGATGTTAAATTTAATTCATTTTTATAATTATATTTAATCGTAATTTTTAAATACAATTTCTATCAAAATCTGCAATTATTTACCTAATTCTTATTTTCACTTTAATATTTTGCAGATTTACTAACCCATTTTGCCCATATGCTACAAAAATAGTAAAATATTTGTATATTGTGAAATAAATTTTAAATTATTGATTTGATTTGATGATAAATTTGTATAATTTAAAAATTAATGGGAAACGAGCAAGCTCGACAATCCTCAAATACTCAACAAGATATTCAAACAATCTAAGAAGAATAAACTAAAAATCCTTAAATTATACAATAAAATCAAATATCTAACTATAATCAATCAATAAACTAAAAATAACAGTAGTTGAAGAATAATATAGAAAATATAATGGATAGGAAATAGGAATAAAACAATAATAGTAATAGTAGTATTATTGGCAGTATGATGAATAGATAGAGTACTTATAGACAAAACTATCATTTTATTTTATGTAATATATGTTTTCCAATTTCATGAATAAACATGTTTGAATTGTTATAAATCAGTAGTAGCAAGTGCAAGACTTTAGGACATAGCACAACAATTTACCAGTTTAAAATGGAGATGAAATGAGTGGAGCAGATGAAGATGAGTTTCTAAGAGAAGCTGAAAGTAGCCAAAGTTTGTCATAATCTCACAGCAACAATATTATGGATTCATTTTAATTTTATGATAAGAATAAAAGTATTTCTTAGAAGATCTTAAAAACGGCATTAATTTTTTTTAATAAAAGAGCATGCATCCTCATCACTTAAATGGATTAAATTATTAGAATTAGAAAATTTATTTTTTCCACAAAATTAACTTAAAGGAATAAAGACTTACAACTTTATACAAATAAAAATAATATAAAAATAGCTAAAATTAAATTAATACTAAACACTCAGTTTACTTAATTGTTATCGATATATTTGCCAATTATAATAATCAACTCCTGAATAATTTCAGTAGAATGAGCATTAGCAGCTAATCCCATAGCAGGAAGCTCTCCTTTTCAAGCAATTCTATGAATGAAGCACCAGATGCAATAGATTAAAACGCAGAGCCCTTCCACCCATTCACACCTCCATCCTGCAAATTAGACTCAAAAGAAAGAATGAAATATTACTCTGAGAATAAAACCAGCGATATAGGCTACCCCAAGGGCATTCCAGACATTGAGAAATATCTAGTAAATTTAAGTGATGAAGTCAAGAATTTAGATGGTTAAGATGAAAGTATGAGTGACAGAAGGAAACCAGAGGAGATACTGGTTTTAAGTTACTAGGAGCAGAGCAAATTGATATAGGAAGTTTCTAATTATATACAGAGAGATCAATATTCATTGAAATCTTAGCAAACATATGCTGAGCATGAAACTTTAATTAAATTTATTAATTTAGGGGTGTTTTACAAAGCCAATAAAATTCTTTCATAATAATTTCACTTTACCTGGTAATATCCTAAGTCAGAAATGTTACTCTTCGGAATTGGATTAAGTTTCTCCAATATAGAAAAACTATCACGATGGTGGAAAATATTATGGAACACTTTAAAATGGGTTGAGGCATGGTTTTGGGAAGTACTATTTTAATAACGGAGATATTTATGAAGGAATGTGGAAAGAAAATTAGAATATAAATTTTAACATTTACTGATGTATTTTTAATCAAAATTATTTGGCTTAGTTATTAAATAAAATTAGAGACATGGAGAAGGTATTTACTATTATTAAAACGGAGAGGTGTACCGTGGAATGTACAGATTAGGGTAGAGACAGGGTCATGGTTCTTTCAATTACCTCAACGGAGACCGTTACGAAGGGGATTGGAAGAATGGAAACATAGAAGGAGTGGGAATTTATAACTATAGCATTGGTGAGATCTATATAGGAGAGTATAAGGAAAACAAGCGAAATGGAGACGGTAGATATATTTATAAAAATGGAATAATTTATCATGGATACTGGGACAATGGAAATTAGAGAGGAGTAGGTTGCTATATATATGGGAATGGAGTATATATGGGGGAGTGTGAGTTAGGGTTTAGGCATGGCAAGGGTATATATTTGTTTAAAGATGGTTCGAGCTATGAAGGAAGCTGGATCAAAGGCAAACGAGAAGGCTGGGGAGTCTATAAATACGCCAATGGCAGCAAATATTAGAGAAATTAAAGCTTATTTTTATAAATTAAAATCAGAAAATTATAAAACATTCCCCTCCCTTTCCTAAATATTCCAATTATAAATTATTTTAAGGTTAATATACAGGATATCATTAAAATGGATTTAGAGAAGGAGTAGGCATGTATGAGTATTTTAACGGAGAAGTTTTTAAGGGGAACTGGAAAAAAGATAAGAAAAACGGTTATGGAATGACTATTTTAAGTGATGGTAAAATATAGGGAGGCTTTTACAAAGATAATGATTTTGTAGGAGAGAGTGTAATTTAAAAGTAGTGATTTTAATTGTCTGATAGAAATAGATAGAATTAATCATAATTTAATAACATTAATAATATTTACGAGGAATTGCATTTTTCTCTATTGAGAAATATAATTAAAATTTACTTATTAAATTTCAAACAATATTTTTTCCCTCTGAAATATTTAAAATATAAGAGTTATAATATAATTTTAATTTGAAAAGCACAATGTCAAACAATAACAACCCAGGTCCAGAGCTATAAGTAAAGATTAATGAAGCAGTCTCTGTAAAAGTAAACGTCAATGATGTGCTATCGAGTGCCAAGGACTAAGTAGCTGACGCAATAAAACAAGCTGGAAAATAACTACCAAATATCCCTAAAATGGACTTGCAAGAGGACAGCGATGATGACAATTAATTTATGCAATAGTATGAGGATAGAAAACGTGACCAGAGACCATTATTGAGTGGACAAGAACCTAATAATTAGTCAGACAACAGCAAGAAAGGAGGTTAATAAAGTGATATCCCATTGTAAGACCTCAAAGTTGCGTAGAAGAAGGATGCTAAAAATAATGTAGATAATTCAGCACCTAATCCTAGCTTGAAAAAGTAGCAGCCATAAGTGCTAGCTCCAGATCAAAATAATCCAAGTAACTTACCTGCAATGAGTGGCAAAGGCATACCTATGGGAGAACCAGTTGATAATAAGGACAGTGATAGTGAGGATGAAAATGAACCACCAATCAGAGTATATCAAATAACTCATGATCTTTCTTCATAATAATTGATTTTTTTAAAAAGTAAATGTACACACCATATTCAAATAGAGGAGGGAAACAAGGTGGCAATGGCAGAGGAGGCCGTGGTGGAAAACCTCAGCAATAATATGACGATTATTATAACGAAGACGATGAGCTTTGGGATGATGAAATATATGCATAAATGACTACCAATCAAGCTAAGTTTTACTAACTGAAGTACTATGCATGCTACTTTGATGTGAAGACTATGGATGTGATGCATAGATTGCGTAAAGCTATATGGCCATTCTGTACTAAAAGTCAGTTGTTTGAAGATGAAGATAAAGTTGACTTGTATGGACCATTCTGGATATTACTGAATCACATTTAAGCAAGGGAATTTAAAATTAACTAAACTTCATATTTAAATAGTAATTGTTTAAGCATTTAATAATATAATATTTATCTTACTCTCTAAATTAAAAGTAGTTTAAGCTATAATGATTACATTGATAGTAGAGATAGCTATCGTAGGGTTCATAGATTATCAAATTGATGTAGCCACTTTAGCAATTGAACTAAAAGGTGGTAAGATTGCAGCCAATCTCTTGACAGTGTACAGTCTCTAAAAAGTAGCAAGAGCCGGTTTCGTTTGTATAGCATATTTCATCTTAAACCCTTTAATGCTGCTACTTCTTATAAAATATGTACTTTGGGTTCCAGACATTTAATATCTCTGGCTCTTTGCTATATATGGCTATTCCTTCACTATTTTCATAATAACAACAGCTCTAAATGTAGTGCCAATTGACTGGCTTAAATGGGTGTTCTTGGGCATATCTGGATTAGTGAGTTTGTTCTTTATATTCTCTGAAATGTACGCACTGATCAAATATAAATTGGAGCAGGGATTTTGCAAGTTCCTATTCGTGTGCTTGTTTTTGACAGCTTCACATATGATATTTATTGTGGCCCTAAGGAAATATTTCTTAACATGAAATGCAAAAGAGTTTAATAGAAAATGATTGTTTATATATAGCTTAATTACTAATGTTATTCTTGCTAGGGTTACTATGAATTTTAAAATAAAATTTTATTTATCAAAGTGAAATTATTTTATTTCCACTCCTACTTTTCTTAAAAATTAAGCTTTCTCCCTGTTAATGCGTTCATAAAAATAATTAAGAGCTTAACTAATTAAACATTTTAATATATTTCATAAAATAATTTTATCTATCTAGTTTAAAACAATATAATAATATTAAAGATGATATTTAACTCTTAATTGATTAAAAGTCTATAAATTTAATTAGATATAAAGATATTAAAGGATTTAAAGTATTCCCAAAAGATGTCAAAAATCGATTCAACAAATGAAACCAATCAATAAATGTGTAATAATTAACTTATATATGAGTTATTTTTAATAATTAAATGGGACAGTATTATCTGCCGATTTGACAAATGATGCACAGTCCACTGGAGCACCACCACTTAGGAAAATAACTAAAGATGAACTAGAAAAGCATAATCAAGAGGGGGATTGTTGGGTTCATGTGAACTTTATTTTACAAAAATACTCCCATCTCATTAGCTTTTTAAACGCTGTTATTATGGAGACATTTAGATAGTATAAAATGAACGGGAGAATCTATGATTTGTCAAATTTCTACAGGAAGCATCCAGGAGGTCCAGATACCATCATGGAGTATGCTGGAAAAGACGGAACAGAACGTTTTGAGGAAGCAGGACATACCAAAGGAAATCGTTTAGAGATGGAGACTTAAAGATATTAGAAATAAAGAACTATTTTTTATTTACTTACCTTGTTGGTGAGTATCAAGCACCTAAAGTATTTACCAAATTAGAAGAAATTGCTGATCATAATTCCCCTAATGATCTTTGGCTTCTTATCAACGATAAAGTTTATGATGTCTCAAACTTTAAACACCGTGGTAAGTTTTAATCACGATTTTTACAACAAAAAAAATGAAAACTTTATGTTCTCTTTACATTTTGGGGAATCAAAGGGAGTTAATGATTTTACCTGTTACAATAAAAAATTAAATTTCTAATTGTCTCCATTATTCTATCCCCTAAATCTATTTCATGCTTTTAAGCTATAAATTAACTATCCTAGTAAATTTTTCTAATTCAGGCGTGTGATTTTAAGAGTAGCATTTCTTTTATTATTTCAGTATTATTATGCCTTTTTATGTTCTATTTAGAAATTTCTAAATACCAGTGCGTTTTATCTCCACTTTTATTTAAATTTAGAATCCTTAACTTTTAATAAGCGCTAATCAAATACTATAGGTGGCAAAGAAATTCTTGTTCAAAATGCTATAATTTTTTAAACCAAAACTTTAATGGGTTTTGGGGTTAAGTTATTATTTATATATAACGCAGGCATGGATGCAACTACTCAATTTGAAGATATAAACCACTCAGTGAAAGCACTTAAACTTCTAGATGATCTTTGCATTGGAGAATTCAAAAATCCTGATGATGATTAAGAACCTTGGGAAGACTATATCAGAAGAAAGTATTGCATGAATGAATACTAATATGAAAGTATAGATCTCTCCAAGAAAAAAATCCATCAATGAATTGATTTATTTATACGATAAAAGGAAGAGGAAGCACAATTATCGACATGGCAGAAATTGGTTCTAGTAGGCTTGTTCATCATAACATTTTCATATCTCTACAATTATCTTACTGGCCAAACAGCAAACGAAGAAACCCCTGTACAATAAAAAAAATTAATAATAATCTTGATTTATGAGTATGTCTTTTGTTATAGATATCTGAATGAGAAAAACGCGCATGTTTAATTTGCAGAATTAATGAATATAGATAAGGTGGTATAAATTTGAAAGAACCACTTTCAAATCAAAGTAAATAATAAGTTAAATAGATCATGAGATATTTAGTTAATTTACATAATAATGAAATAAAGAGTCTTTAGGTATTGAATAAAATTGTGATACAGTAAAAAAATTTTTTTCATTATGATAATTGCTTTCGTAATTTACTCTAGAATTGATACATTTCCAATCCTTAAAAGCATTTTAAGGCTGTTATGGAAAATTGAAGGTTATTTTTAATTAAATAAGAATATCTTAAATTATATACTAGAAAATAAAATCATGAACGAATCTATAAACCTACTAAATCTTAATGCCAAGTAGCTTTTAGAAAATTCTATTACATAGAATGATTTTATATAGCATTCCAAAATCCATTATAATAAAACTCCTGCTTGCAAACCAAACACCAAAATGATGCTAAATACAGAAATAAATCAATAGAATGATCATAAATAACTAAAATGTCAAAATCTCACATTAAGCAACAGCCTAAAGAATTAGACTTATCAAGCAGGAGACCCATATAGATTTAAGTTAGAGGACTCGATGCTGGTGGTTTCAAATTTTTTATTTGCCTTTACTATTTTAGGGCATCTCGCTTATGATCTTAATATGACTGCTATCGAGACTGGGTCTTTTATATATGGGCTTGCCTCCTTTCCATGCTTGGCATACTCAAGTTACTTGCTATTGATTAATACAAATATTGTAGAGTAAAATAAGTTAGTTATAATCATATTATATAAAGCTATTTTGAACAATATTCGACTATCGAGCTTCAATTATAAATAGATTTTTGAACTCAATCATGTTACTATACTATCTTGCTTACACAATCAATTTTAATGTTTCCTATTAATTTTATATGAATTTCCTATAATGCATTTATTTATTTAACAGGAGTCCTTTCTTTCCACTACTACATGTTTTACAAACTAAACTGCTCCACTATAACTTGGAACACTTATATAAACAACGTAAACCAATATCTCTGCGGCAATAAAACCATAACAACTTAGGGTTTATATATACCTGTGCTGGCTTTCACCTATATATAAATCGGTGCTTAATTTTTCTACTGGGCTAGCAAATATTCTCAGGGACTTTACAGTGACGGAGGATTGGTTTCTTAGGGTAGATATAGTAACGGTTTAACTTAGCTTTTTGAATCGATGGGTAATATGAAAGAATCTCAAAGACAAGTCTAATTTTTAAGTGATAGAGCTTAACAAAAAATTCTCTTAAGAGAAGCAAATAAAGAAAGAAATGAGAAGTAGGTTCAAAGTTAGATTTAAGTTATCATTTTGTGAGAAAGCGCTATTTATATATCTAAACTGTTAAATTTTATAACAGCGTTTCATTTAAGTGATTTAATTTCATGATAATTCCAGTATTTTTTAATACTTTTCACATCAAGCATGAAAATCTAATTTTTTTATATAAAAGATAAGAGATTACAATATAGTTACAGGCAGATATCTTGAGTTTCATGATGCTAAACTAAAAACCGATTAAGAAATTTAGAGAGCAGAAGCAGCTTATAAATATTGGCAAACTCATCAGTTTGATCCAGTTAACTGCGAATACTATGATCCTAATAAAGAGAAAGAATTTGTATAGTAAGTATATACAATTATTTAGCTAGCAATTATCTTTAGTCAAACAAAACTTTTATCAATAAAAATATCTACAATTCTAAACAATCTTTATGTATTAGAACAAAAGAGGCAAATATGAAAGAGCATGGGAAAGATTAAGTAAAGAAATTGCCAATCTCAGTTTAAAACGAAGGCCTAATGTACAACCCAATTAATATGAAAATCGAAGATTCAAAGCGTCTATATGAAAGAGATTTAAGAGAGAAGAATAAGCGAATGAGATATGAAGTCAGATACGATGTCGAAACTAAGACAAGGAAAGACGGATTTTCGGACCAGGAGAGAGCTGATCTAATGAAACTTAATAAAGTATCGAATTCTAGATTTAAAATCGAAAATGATCGTGGATTTGATATCTTAACCAATGACCCGCTTCAAGGTCCCTAAGCTTCAAAGACTATATATTAGCCGAGAATTCCACAGCCAAGAGGGGTTTGGACAAAAGCTATGTAAACAGTAAATTCAGACTTCTTATCTGCAGAGGAGAGAAACAGGATCATAGAGGAGGATGAATAAAAGAAGAAGCAGTCGTAGAGTGATTTCCATAAAACCTAAACTGATTAATTAAAGAAAATGCAAACATACGATCCATTAGCTTCTACTAACTTCAATAGACGAAGCCAGAGAGTGTTTAAGGGCACTGAGGAAGGTTTCTATGGTGGCGCATAAACCACAAAAGAATTCCAAGCACCTACAGCTTATCAGGGGACAGAGAAAAATGTCAATCAAATGAGAAAAACTATAGATAATCCTAGAGTTGGTGGATCTGTTGCTAGATTCTCAAGTAGTGCTCAAGCAACTCCACTTGCAATATATAAAAGATGTCAATATATTTTGCTTAATATTTCTTATATAGTATGTGAATGTCATCCCACTCATAATTCGAGAGACACTCAAATCAGGTATCAACTAAAAATCAACATGCTCCACCTTCTTCATAATCATAAGTTAGTTCAAAGAGAGAAATAAGAACTGGTGGATTTCAAAAAATTGGATTAACAGTTACAGCTAAATAGTGATATTTTATTAATTTGCAATTTAATATTTAACTTTAACTCCTCATTTACACAATCTCTCCCTCTAGATATCTAAATAATATTTTAATTGTAATCTCTTAACCCAGTGGTTGTAGTCTTTTTTATTTTTTACACCTAAAAGTTTAATTAAAACATTTAATTGGAAACATACCTTTTCCTCTTCAGGAGGTGGTCTTTTCTCTGGATGATTATAATGATGGTCAGTGAGAGGGATATTGCTGAGAATATTATGTTCGACATTTGTATCCTTGCCTGGTCTGAAATACCAAGGCTTGTCCTTTGGATAATCTGGGTTGGTCTCAAGTCCTTTCAATTTATTGTCAAAGTTGATAACATCGAAAGTCTGTTCATATCTCAAAGCACGATCCTATAAAAAAAGAGTTATTTATAAGCCCTTCAAAGTTTATCACTATGTTTTAGAAATCTGCTTTATGATTGTTCTATCCTTACTTTATTTGAGGCTATGACTTCGACGACATTATTTTTCTCAATTCTCTGCACTTAATTTTCGATATTTTGATCATTAAACTTCTAAGTAATTGGATTGTAAACTGTTTCCCTTGCTTTATAATCTTTGTGAGTGCGTTTGACATAGGGTTCAGCGAATCCCTTGTCTTGGGTTCTCTATTGCTCATAAGTGGTGAGTTCGTTACGCCAGTTGTCGTAGGGGTCGTGACTTAAGAAGTTCCCGTTACCTTGAGTTGCTGTAGCAGTTGCCATAGTTTTAAGTTTTATATTAAGAATTATTTTATTTATTTCTCTCTATGATTTTACACTATCATTTTTATCATAACCTCAAGAATACAAGCTTAAGAATTTTATAGCAATTAATGCTTTTATAGATTTCTTTTTAATATACGAAGTTATAGGTATTTGCATACTATATGATTTATAAATACTGTTTAATTATTAATTACCCTTACATAATATTTGATGATTAATTGGTTTTGTGATCATTCCAGATGAAAATTTTGAGATAACTAGCTCATGATCAAATTTTATTTCCCTGATGTTACTGTTTCATAAATGTCTTGTTAATTAGCTGACTCTTGTTAATTCTATGATCCTTGTTCATAATTATTATCATAGGGAGAAGGATCTTGAGTATCCATAAACATAAGTTAGCATTGATAAAATCCAGCATTTTAACTCTACCTGCTATATGCCTGATCCTCCATATAAAAATTTTACTGATTTTCCAACTCATCGATATTCTCAATTAAATCCATTTCAGAATTATTTTAGTTTTATTCCAATCCAAGGTCAGAGTGAATAAAAGTTTTCACAGCGGATTTAGGGGAAGTAGAGGATTTATAGTCATCTTAGAATGTTGTAGTTGGGGTGGTCTCTCCTAAGTTTTTGGTATTTTAAGCTGTATCCAGTTCAGAATTTTAAGTGCCTTCTCTGTCAGAGTTTTTATCGTTAAGAAAAGCAGCCTCTTTAGTTATTATGCTTTAGAAATTTACCGTCTGCTTAGTTCTGTTAAAAAGGAAGTTATCTATGATGTCTAATTGCTCTTATAAATAAGTTAATTTCCCATCGATGTTTTAAAGCTGTTCTTCCACGTTAGATTATTCGTCTTCAAACATTTAGATTTTAATAGTGACTGAACCCTCTTCGACATAAAGATTCTTTGAAGTTTTAGATTTCTTTAGCTCTTGCTTATCTCTTAATTCGATAAAGGATGCAGTATGATTTGAAAACTTAATTTCTTTCTCGAATATTTAACCGCTTTTAAATTAATTAATCATGTATGTATGAGAAGAGCCTATCAGTTATTATTGCTTTGAATCGTCAATTAGTAATCCAATTTAAAATTTCTTGTTTTATTATGACTTATCTGATTTATCATAGTATAGAATAAATGCGTTGTTTACAGCAAATTCTGTACTTTGATTAGATTAATCATCAAAAGTTTGCTACTTCTATATCTTCAACTATTAATTAAAACTTAAAAGTTTAGCTTAAGCAGAGAAAAACTTGCACGTATCTATATCAATTTATACTTTTCCATCACTAAATCCAAATTAAGGTACTTTACTATCTACAAATGTTTTTGTATCCTAATTATATCGAGATTAAATATCTATATTGATTTCCTAGTTAGTTTCAGTAAAAGTCTAAAATAAATTTCTTATCAATCCTTTTTTATTTTTCTTTGGTTAAAGAAGTATTGATTTTGAAACATCTATGCTTTCTTCTTTTAATATTGAAGTGGCTCTAGATAAGTATTTAACTTTAGTTTTAGATTTTTGAAGCTTTTATTTTTACTACACTTAATAAAAATTCTCTATTATTGAATGAGACAGATCTTAAGGAATTGACTTAATTTCTTATTAAATGTAAACTTTTGGAATGAATTTCGATTTTACTGATGTATTAAATTTTATTGATTATACCTCTATTACAAGTTTCTCAAATTATGAAGTGTCAACTGAAGTATTAATATTTATGAATTAATTCCCAATAAGCAGATAATTAAGCTAGTTTTGCAATAAACCATCTAACTTAGATTCCAACTTAAGCTTCTTCTCATATACTACATCATATTATTGCATCAATTGCTGCTTCTTTTGCACAATAAGTTCAACTTTAGTTCTGTTTTTCGTTGTTAGATGAATAATTTCTTCAGTAGAGGGACCGTACGACTAAATTTCTTCTTTTGTGTAGTCTTTCAAAAATAAATGCTTGTTCTATTTTCTCATTAAATTTAGCATTTCTCGCTGTTACTACTGCATAATCTCATTCTTATTTAGCTTTATTTTCTTCTATTTTTGCTACTTTTTAGTTTACTGATTTGAATATAATGCATCTTGTTCTTCTATGTTTATGAAGGAGCTTACTACCATTTATTCTTAATTACTTAATAATGATGGTTATTGTATCAGGGATTTCTGGAAATCTCTGAATCTTAGATCCTCTGATTAAACTTTATGATGTGCTATTTTTCTATTGAGATTTGGGCTTTTGTTGGCTTGACCATATTTATAGTCACAGATTTGAAAATCTAAGTTTGAGCTATTTCCACTTTAATTGTGTTTATGATTGAATTTTGAGTTTAATCGAGGTAAGTTGCTCTCTGCAAAAGTATTTATTTAAGATAGATAAAATACTAAAATAGGTTTTGAGAGAAAAAGAGTTTAACTTTATAATTGAAAATATTTTGATTGGTTAATTAACCTGGAATCAATGAATTAGAGTAGATATTTGATCCAATTATGGATTTAGAATTTTATTCGATTTAGTATTAATCGAATACACTTCCTTGTCTCATTTGATATTCCTGATCGATTTAACTCATCATCATATTAGAATTGTGTGCAACTATAAATTTATATGACAGAAACCATAAAAACAACAACTTTTTCATTTAAGCAACCCAATTTATGAGGATTTACTTAAAAATAAAGTAAATTTTCTGTGCATTATTGTCAGTTTACTGGACTGAATTTATGAAAGAATAATCTGACACAATTGTATGCGTGGATTTCACTCGATTATGATTTCCTCTCAGTCTCTATTGAGGTTGTATACTGTTTCTCTAACCATTAACTGTGTTTCTTAAATCAGATGCGCCTCCCTCCCTAGGGTTGCAAGTTGTATAGCATTAACCCATTATATTTTGTTGTTTTATGATAATTTAATTATTAATTAGTTGAGAGCTTGGAGATTTTAATGAAAATGAATCAAGTATATATATCTGCTTTGAGATTTTGATTTAGCCCTGATATTTATTTAATAATAATAATATTCAATTTATAATCCAATTAATATTATAAACAAAGCAGAAATAACTTAGATGAATACAATATTTTGAATTGATATTATAATTATAATTCGTCATCATAATAAAAATAGCAGCATCATTCTTTAAAATAAAAAAACAAGTATGATCAAATTAAATCATAATACTCATAATTATTTGAATTAATTAAATAAATTAATAGAAAAAGAAATATGTAAAGAAGCAAACCTTATCGACCAAGACCCACTCCAGTAAGAAAATTTATATTCTCGAGAGACTTTAGGTTATTACAATTAGTATGAAAAAACAAATATCACCTTTGAACCTCATTTATAGTTGTTAATTAAATCCAATTTATTATAGGGTTTTATGAATTTATTCGATATTGCTCAAACTATGCGAATGTATTTAGTTTAAGAAAATGGGCCCACAAAGCTAGTGCTAGAAGATTCAGAACACAAAAAGTTTAAAGTTTAAATTGGATCTGAAGTTACATGCACTTGTGGAGGAGGCAAATTAGAGCACTGTGCTCATACTGTAAGTTAACTCTTTTATAAAAATGGAATATGTTTTTTATAATAATCAAGGATATTCCTATTAGAATGATAATTTGAAATTCATAAGTGAAATTCTTCATTCATAATATTCAATTTGTAACGTTAATTTATAGATCTATGCTCTGAATAAAATCTTCAAAATTAGTGATGGGGACCCCTTACTCTGGCAGCTATCCTATTTAGATTCAGAAATCTCCCGTATCCTACAAAATCGTCTGAGTGCTTAATCCACTAACGCACAGCGCCTTCGAGAGATAGAAGAATAAAAACTTGTAAAGTATAAAGATGGCAAGAAAATAGATAAAAGAGAAAAAGTTTCAAGGTAAAAATTAGATGCAGAAGAGACTTGCTGTGTTTGCTATGAAGTCATGAAGGAAGAAGAAAATCTTACATTTTGTAAGTATGGCTGTGGTAGAAACATTCACACGGATTGCATTGAAGTTTGGGTCAAACATAAACTATCTGTAGCACAGAAAATCACTTGTCCTGTAAGTTAAAACATTTGAATTTATCCAAATAATATGCTAATCCGTTTTCATTTAGCTCTGTAGAATCGATTGGGGACCAAATGCTTTGGATGATTTGAAAGAAGAAACTAAGAATTTCAAAGAACACTAAAAAGAGAAGAAAAGTAAGAAAAGCAAAAATGATGATAATGCTGATCGAAGCTTCAAATGCTATTGTTGTAAGAGGACACTAATATATGAAGCAAAACTTCAATGCGTGCTTTGTGCTGTATAATAATTAACAGCAATATGAAGTATAACTTATAGACAGATGCATATTTTAAGCGTCTCTTATAAGTTAAATGGTTACTTTAGAATGTTGAGATATGCAAGTTATGCTTTAGTGGGAAGTATCACGATCATCACGATTTTATGATGAGACCAGCTCCTGACAAAGATTGGGAGGCAGCTTTTCGAGGTAACGCTTCACAGTATAACGATGATTATGTACGGTTAATGTAAGAGCTTTAGAATAGAGAAATTAGGCCTGAAGATTACGACCTGCTCTTGTAACTAGAATAGTCGTCTTAGAAAGTTCCCCTTCCGAAATATTTGGCTCAAGTATTTGATAAAGCTAATCCACCAACAGAAGAATATCTAAACAATGCTCAAGTAATGTGTGCATTTTGTTCAGGAAGAATTGATGATAAAACTAAGGGCTTACAATTGAAAAATTGCAATCATTGCTTGCATAAAAACTGCCTTGAGGACATGTTTAGGTTGAAGAAAAGCAAATGCTTGCTCTGCGATAAAGTCATAGCTGATGGCTTTGAAAAATCTTTGCAAATAGTACGAAGGAAACCCAAAAAAGATCTTAAAAAGAAACAACTTGAAGAGACTAAAGTTAAAGTTCTCCAAGAGATTTAAGAAAGATCATAACCTGTTAGTTTTGGTATTGCTGGAGTGGGTATCACTGGAAACTAAATAGAGATGGTAGATCCAAGATAGCTATACAGCTAGAATTAAACATAGCAGTAATTTATCATTAGATAAAGAGGAGTAAAGCCAAACATGAATGGAAAAATATATGGACCAAAGAGTAAAATACTACCTGAACAAGTTTCAGACTTAAATTTTGGATTAAATGGAAGAAAAATAACGGCCAATTAACTAGATGAAACTTAATCAAATCAGGAGAGAATTTTTTCAAATAATACGAATCAGATAAGAAGGGGTCTTTCTTAATAACCAGTTAAAAGAATTATTGCAAACTAACTTATGCAAATTGAAGCTGCAAATCCAAATTAAAATTAAAATACTATCTTGCCTAGTAGCAGTCATTTCACAAACTTCATGAATTAAAATAACCAAAGAGAAAATTTCCCACCAAATGTAAATTAATAAAAATTGATAAAGCCAAATAATACAAAGCTAAGAATAAAGAAAGACATTTAGGAATATGATAGATTGAATAATAATCAAATTTCTTAATTCGGCATTAATGGAAATGGTTTAGGAGGGCTTTAGATAGGTAATGATTTCTAAGAAAATCCTGCTTAGACTTCAATCTAAAACTAGGGTTAAAGGGGTGGGAAAAAGCAAATTTATAGTTAAAGACCACCGAGGAAAGCAGCTGGAGTTTTAGGGAGAAGAGAAAACTCTCAATTAGACAACAATCCTTTGCTTTTAAATGCATAATCAATTTTGCAAACTAATCCTATTCGGTTGCCTAAAAATAATGCTAATCGCTCAAGTTAAAACAACGATTTGCATCTACCTCCACTTTCAAGCCACAGCAGAAGGTCGACCCAATAAACCTCACAGATATAAAATCAATCGTAGAATCAGAACAACTTTTAAAATAACGTCAGTAATTATCAAATGAGACAGAGGCACTCTCAATAAGAGAATCACAAACAAGAATATTCTGAAGGTGAAGAGGAGGATAAGAATTCCTAAGAGGAATCTAATAACACCTCAGGTTGGAGAAGAGTCACTTCTTAAGCCTAGCAAAATTAATCAGAAATTTAAAGGCGATAGGAATTGATCAGGTAACATTAGCTTTTGGAAGAGGAATTCAAGGCTGTAGCTGGCAATAATCGATTTGATTACTCAGATCCTTGTGATGACATCAGTGATACTTAGGAGTAGCAACAAGCTTCTCACAGTTAAAGCCCTAGGCAGCCAAATGATAATAATGATGGGGATGAAGAATACAAATAAGTATTTGAGAGTGATAATGAATAGGCGTTGGGGATGGGTATGAAAAGTAATAATTAAGATGACGATGATGAACAGATGAAATACTTCAAGATGCAGAAACAGATTATCGATAGAATTTAAGCTAGCGAGAAGAAAAATACTGGGATTGAAGAGGATTATAATAATGATGATAATGAAATATGAATAATTGTATATTTTATATTACTATAAATAATTGCCAATTTCAACATAAGAGATTTTAATTATCAATAAATACATTATAATATTATAAATTATGAAAATTAATTAATGATAAAAGATAGATAAATTGTAATTTTTATATTTTTAAGAAGTTTTAAATTGATATGAATGTAATTATTTGATGAATATTCTCTTTTACGTTTTAATACTTAATTTTTCAGATTATTTAGTTATTAATTGTTATTTTTTGCTGATAAGATCCAATCTACATTTGCTATTATATATTTATATAAAAATTATAATTTATTTATATACTTAATTCTTTAGTTTCATTATATAATTTAATGATATTACTACTGCTGCTTCTCAATTTATTCTAACTTATCAATAATATATTTCTATTACTACAAAATCTAATCATATTTGTCATAGCTGTACTAATCCTTAAAATCAATTTTTATCTTAGAATAATTTTTAATTTTTTAATCATTAATGCTCTCTATATCAGAAATATCATTAGATTTTTATAGTAATTTTTCTTTAAAAATATGAGATTCTAGTGAAATATCTGATTGTTACACATTGAATTATTGCTTATTATTGTGATTAAAATAAGCAGAGGAATATTTATCTTGTTATATATTCATATTCTACAACTCACATTAATTTAAATTATATATAATGATTAAAATAAGTGTTTTATTTATAAAGTTTTTTATTTTTTGGGTGAATAAATTTATTAAGAGTTGATAAGATTGTTGCGTCTCTCCAACTTTTTGTAGAAGATAAATCGATTGAGATAAAATAATAGAAAACTCACTACTTTAAAGAATATCAAGACACCTCCAATTTAAGCAAGCCCTTAAAACAGGGATTTTGGGGTTTTAGTTATGATTGTACCTACATTCACTTTAAATATTAATGAAATTTATATGATTTTTTTACTCAAAATTTCACATAAAAATTGTTAAATTGATCATTTTAGATTCTCGTAGTTGAAATTTTATGTGAGTTTGAACATATTTTTGAATTAGGTTGTGAAATTAGAATTAATAAGTAATATATTACAAAAGTCTCTATATAATAAATAAAGTATCCTTATTTTTATTAAACTTATCAATAGTGTTGCCCATTGGATCTAAAAGAGAAAGAGTTGCCTCGGTATCAGGATAAATATCAGTTTTTTTGGGAATGTTTTATAAAATTTAATTCCATACAATTGTCCTTACCCCAACTTATAATCATGTAATTAATGACAATTATTTTCTTTTTTACTTAATTTAAAATACATTTTGCAAAAAATTAGAAATTTGAATCCTTATAGTAATTTATTTTAGATTCGTTTGAAGCAAATACTTCTCCATCTTTATATAATCATTGAATATTTACTACTTATTTTTTTCGTTTTTTTTCTGTAAAATGTGAACATAACTCAAATAAGTTTTTAAATTAGTAAATTCACTATTTCATAAAATAATTCAACTTTGTTTATTATTAATATTATACAATATTTTCTAAAAAAAAGGAATAGAAGTTGAAATTCTTTATTTTGTATAATTATACTCAATTTTTTCACGATTATTTTCCCCCCTTAGTTTTATATTCATAATCTTAATTGAACGATTTCACCAATTAATCAGTATGCCTTATCAGCAAAAATTTATTATTATATACCTAACTATATCCACAAATTTAATAAATATTAATTCAGCTCATGTAAAAATATGATATAGCCTAAAATATAATTTCATCATAATATTAAAAAAAGATAATTAAGATGAAAAAGTTTGGATAATTATTTGTAAACAATTAGAATATTTTAAAGCCTTAATGACTGCAAAATGCTCTATAAAAATTAAATTTTTGGTTTATCACAGTGTTATAAAATTTAATGATACAAATATATCTGAGATAAATATTGTAAGAATACATTCAAAATTGGAAACTAATTTAATTCAAATTTATTATAATTTAAAATCTTGGCAGTTGAAGTTGGTTAATTTGAACGATCTTGAGCTCATTCGATAGAGAATTCAAAAATATCTGGACTTTATTATTGACGGTACTATTTTATCGCATTCCTGGAGCGAGATAACTTCACTTTAATTAAACTCATATAAATTCATTAAATTATACCCTCACATTAAAGTGAAGTTATCTCGCTCCAGGAATGCGATAAAATAGTACCGCAAATAGTAAAGTCCAGCTAATTTTAAATTCTCTATCGAATGAGCCCAAGATCGTTTAAATTGGCCAACTTTATCTGCCAAGATTTTAAATAAATTATAATAAATTTGAATCAAATTAGTTTTCCAATTTTGAATGTATTCCTACAATAATTGTCTATTTTATCCACCAGTTAAGAAACTCAAATGCCTGATGGTTAAAACTCCATTTTAAGTAGAAAAATATTAATTTATGGTATATCTAATTTCCATATTTTACAACAGTGTATCATCTGTGAAACGATGAAAAATTCTCACTGCAAAATTAAAATTTCCAAGGATTTTTAAGTCAACTGGCACTTCAAATCTCACATATAAATATCTCACCCAGTCTTCATCTGCAATTGTGCAAACCTTATGAAATCTAAATTATTATAAATCCTCTTCAGATATTTTATCATCGTAAGATTCATATAAAATTGTTAAGTTTTTGCTATTACAATCGAATCTATGCGGTAAACCTAATCTATTTATAATTTTACTCGATTATAATTACTGGATATTAACATTAATTAAATAAAATTTATTTTAATATAATATAATATATAAAAACCAACTCTTTATTCAAAAATCATTGTAATATTTAGCATATCACTCAATTGCCTAGCATAAAGATCATGCTTGCTCAAATCTATGTAGTCCTAAGTGGTCTGTATTTCGTAGTCAGTTCTGAGCAGAATATTAGAAATTATCAAAATTGAGTAAACTAGGAAAAATAAGGCTGCAATTATAGTGAGAGCGCCTGACCATGGGGAGGAGTAGAACTATTTGCGATTGTAAAATAAACCAGTGTGCACTTTCCCAACTGATAGGCAAACTTTAAATTAATAATTATTGTTATCTTATATCAATATTATTATAAATACAAAAAATGATTTAAAGAACTTCAAAATAAATAAGTTTATGAGAGAAATTATTTTAAATGTTAAAGGAATCTTGTAAAATACTATCTCATTTTATATTATATAATTTATGTTTATTAATCAATATCCATTCAAATTTTATAATAAATGCATTTACTAATATATTAGCAATTTATTGATAGATCTAGTTGTTGAATTAGACTTAGCAGATTTTGGAACTATGAAATTGCTTTGAATATTAAAACCTTAATAAATCTTTTTATAAAAATTCTAATTCAATCAAAGTAAAATGATATGGGGGGGATGGGCTTTATTCAAACAAATAGATTTATTATTTATTAAATTATAGTAAGTGTATAGTTTTGAATATTGATATTTTGATTTTGAATATTATTTCTACTGTTTGACTTTCTCATAACATGCGCACTCCCCATGACATTTTGGTGCTATAAGTTGTAGGAATTATTTCGAATATTGGCTTCATTATTGCTATATTGTTAATTATTTATTGTTTGCAGTGATTGTCTATTCATTTGATTTTATGGTTTAATATTGTTTTCCATATAATTAGAAGGTAGGTAGTCGTTTTCAATAGAGATGAATGAAGAAGGTTGGTTCACTTGATGAATATATGATGATTACAAGCTGTTTCTTTCAATTAATTTAACTAATAATTATTTAATAGCATTTTAAGATAAAATAAGGTAATTTAAATTCAATTATCTGAGGGTTATTCAAGTCAACAGACAAATTTTAGAATTGTCTGTTTTAATTCTAGAATTGACTAGTTCTTTAATCATGAATTATAGATTTTTAATTGTTAATCACTGTAGAATTTGATCTATTTTGTTATACTGCTTAAGGTTTCAGCTAAACTTTTCTCATTTTTAATTTGGTATGTTTATAAAAGAGATTAATATATTTTTGAAATTCAAATTTAATTTTTCATATAAACAGCTACACCAATACAAAAATATACTCAAAATAGTATAGAGTAAAAACTTATAAAATCCAATATCAATCAATCTATTGCTTTTTATATATAGTTTATAATTACGTTACAATTAAATATATAGGGCTTAGATTTTTTCTAGTTTATATATGAATCTATATTAAAACAAATACTTAGTATGAGAGTTCTCATCTTATAGTAAATTTTAAACCTTTTTTTTCATTAAGTGTTGACATTATTTTTTATTTAATTGCTTTGATTTTGCTTCTATTATCTCATATTAATATATTTTACCAAAAACTATTTTATACTTTTTTATCCAAATTATTTATAAAGTAGCTTATTTATATAAAATTATTATGATCTCATTGCAATTCTTCTTTAAGAGCTGCCGTACAAGTCACCCTGGCTTTAGATCAAAGAGTGGTTACTATTATTGATGTTTTTGTTATTTAAGTAGGAGAACCCTAGAGCACCAGCTGAAGTCATAGATCTCTCCAATTAATGTTGATAATTATCATAAAAATAGAAATATTTCAGATATTTTAATTTATTTATATATCATGTGATATTAATGGATTAATTCATTATATATTCAATTACAAACTTATAATATTTTATAGAACACAAAATATTACATTTAAGATAAACTAAACTTATAACAAATTATAAAATTCAGAAAAATTAAAAATATTTTTGATATAAAATTCTACCTCTTTAATTATTAAGATTAGTGAAATTCATTTAATTGTAATTCTGCTGTTACTGATTTGAATTAATTTAATCATTTTATCTTTAGAGTTTTCTATTTAAAACATTTTAAGAAGAGAGAGATGTGCTGGAATTCTAGGATATCACTTTTTACAGTAGTGATTTCTTTATTTGAATACACTTATTGAAAGCATCATTTAAAAACTAATAAATTAAGTTAATTTAATTTTCTACCAATAATAGATTAATTTATAAAATAAAATGATTTAAATATAATTAAAGTATTTTTTGGTACAGCAATTAGCGAAATAGATTTTTTCTACTAGTAAAAAACTAGAGTATAAATATGGCAAATTAGAAATTTATTGGGTTTAGATTACTTGTTTGCTTTGAAGATTTCTATGACTTTAGCATAAAATTGTCCATGAGCATGGAAGGAGACACCTTCCTCTTCATTCTATCAATTGAAAACATTTTCTATATGTTTTAAGGAATGTTTTCTTTTTCATTTGAGTTGCTTGTTTCAAGAGTGAATTCCCCTGACTATTTTCTTACCCAATTTAAAGGTGATCTTACAAAAATGTACCCCCCCTATATAACTTTGTTGGTGTAATATGCTTGTTTAATTTGAATTTAAAATACAACTGGAGTACATAAATAATAATTTGACTGTAGAAATTAAGAATAAGAAATGTCATAGTTTTTAATAGAAGATCAGATGGCTCCATCGCCAGATGCCAAGCATGTCTACCAACTATTTAATTCAAATCAGAAAGTTCTGAAATATAATTAATCGCTACCAGATTTTAGCTTTGATCACGCGTCTCCAGAATTGAGAAAGCCATTGAATAAGTTAAACATTGATATTCAAGTCAATGAATATGGTTAGGAACCTTCTAATTTAGCTTAGAAGCTCAAAATTCCACTGCAAAAGATTGAACTCTCTAGATCTAACTTTAAAACTCAGGAGAAAAACGAAATGCTATAAAAGCCCACTTAAGGTTAATGTTACCCTGGTACTAGTATTGTAGAGCAGATAAATAGCTATAGAATGGGTTCAGAATCGACTAACATCACATCTAGAACTGCTATTAACTAAAGCAAAAGTATGAATATTCATACGACTCCTAATGTGACAAAGAACCCCAAGTTTTGCTTGAACTTAGGATTTTCAAACAATTCTAAAGCTGGAGGAGTGAACTACTTGAGCTCGTTTGACCAAGGCCAAGATTCTTTTAGAACGACCCGATAACAGGTTTTAATGGGTTAATTAAGCAAAAGATCACAATTGTGTACAATGAATCATAAAAGTCTACTCTCTAATGCTAAATAGCAGTAAAATTAAAATTCAACTCATTAGAATAATAGTATAAGCATAAGTCATTTGATTAACGGAGTAAATAATCAGACTACATACTAGAACAGGTTACATGAATTTTTAATGAAATCAAATGAAAAGTGCTCTTCAAATTTAAGAAATTGCAATAGGACAGGGAATAACAAGGCTACTAAACCTCAAAAGTCAAAATATTTTAAGGAGATTTGTGAAATAATATGGCAATGATTTGGTTGATAAATAACGACTAATTATTAATCTGCAATTTTAAAATCAATAAGAATAATCTTATTTATAGTTCTATTTCTTATAAGCTTCGATGAAAAGTTTTTTTTAAATGAGGTTTATGCTCTCCCCTTATCTAAGCAACTTTATGACCCAAGGTTCCCCTGACCACAAAGATGTTAGAAAGATATAGTTATTCAATAATTAGAGACAACAGACTATCTCAAATCATAATTTCGACAACCTGGAAAACTCTGTAGAAACTAAAAGAAGAGACAATTCAAAAGACTCCTTCAATCAATTCGATTCATTAGATTTCAGACATATAGAAGACACCTATCTTAACTACAATAGTAATGCTGTCAGAGTTGAGTGTTTGAGAGGCATAAGTCCCTATTAAAATTCAAACTATTAGGGATCTCCACTAAGATTTAATCAGACTTAGAATGGAGGTAACTACTTCAACATTCAGGATAAATTTTTAAATAGTGGAAGCAAAGATGATGATTATTGCCTCTCTTAGCCTTAAAATTAATAGCTTTCGAAAGATTGTTCAAAGAATAGCAAGTAGCCACCATAGATCAGATCTCATTCTTAGCAATATTTGCAAAAGACTTTAACAAGAGGTCTTTAGGCAAGCGAAAACATGAATATTTTCGCAATCAACAAAGATAAAGACTCTTCTTAATAGTTAATACCAAAAGTGCTAAGAGCTCGACATGATGAAGCCTCTTTAGATAGTTTGAGTATTGAGAGATTAGATACAAACGAAGATTAAGAAGATAGATCACCTTTAAAAATATGTTTATTTACAAGTAATGCTTTTATACAGTAAATCTATCAATAAAGGTTCATTTACATTTTAAGCATTCAACACAATTGACGATCCAGGTTAGTCTTATCAAAATCAGTATTCCTCAATCTAAACGCCTGTTCACAATAAAAAGTAAGGTGCATCAGTTCAACACCATCAAAAGTAAATTTTGGCTTAGAACTAAGCAAGCTAAAATGCTAGATTGCCTTTTAAGCAACAACTTTACAATAAGTCAAACTCTGCCCATACAACAATCAGTCATGAATAGTAAATTCCCCAGTAGTAATAGCAACAATTATCAAATTAAGAAATAAGAGCAATTTAATCATAGTTCTAAGAATTTCAGCATATTACTCAAACAACCAAGCATCTAGAGTCGTAACTTAGTAAATTTAAGAAATTAGTAGAGTAAAAGAGGGAGTTCCTGAAATAGATGGACAAGGACATATAAAACAAATAGAAAATCAATGAGAAAAGAGACAAAATTTACAAAGAGATTAAGGCCAAGCAAATCGGTTAAGAGGATAAGGTTAAAGTCAAAAAGTAGCAACTAATATTATATACAATTTATGAGCTATATAAAAATTTAACTAAGAGTAAAGTTAGAGTTGTATCAAAAGAAGAAACAGTAAGTTTAGCAAGAATCCGAGCATCTTCTGGATCTAGAAAAAGAGTTAAGAACCTTGAAAGAAACTTATGATACTTAGCTCTAAAATTACAACAATTCTCGCACTTAATTCGACCAATAGAAATAGTAATTCCTTGATATAAAAGATACTAAGAACTCTAAGTATACTCAAGAGATAGAGTAACTGAAGTTCTAGCTTTCCAAATTACAAGATAAAAATATAGGATTGGAGCAAAAATCACAGTAATTTGCAATGAAGTAAAAGAATTTACACATGAATGATATGGACCTGAAAGAATTAGAAATTAAAATTGGAGAGGAATAAAGAAAATTGGAATCTAAGAGACAAGAAATGCTTGAGGAAGAGAAAAGTGTAAAAATGAGAAAGAATGAGCTTTAAGCGAGGAAGGAAATTGAATTATTAGCAAGTGAAGAACTCAAGAAAACTGAGTGTCTCTTGTTTGACAAGGAAAATAGAGAGTACGACACTGAGACTAAGTATTGTAGCCTAATTATTATTAAATAATGATAACTATCACTTGATAGGGTATATTTTTTTACTAATTCGTTAATATAAAGACTTGAAAACTTCAATTTTGCATTAGAAGCGAATAAATGCAGAGAAGGAGGATGAGGTAAGATGCAAGCGAGATGAATGTAATCGAAAGCAACGTTAGCTTGATGATGAAGATGATCGCTTGGGTCGTTTAGAGAGTGAGATAGAAGATGAAACATCATGCTCTCACTATTTTTAATAATTTATTTCCTATTTATAGAGTTAACTAAGAAATTACTTAATAAATTATTAGAATTAACTATTGCATAAGCGAACTTAAAAAGAAACTCAGAGAGTTAGAAGCAAAGCATGAAGAAGTCAATTAAAGAGAGTTAATCCTGAAAGAAAGAATGAAAATTGAGGGTAAAATTGAGTTGGAACTTGCAGGTTTAGAATTCAATTAGGATAGACATTGTAAGCTGAGAGAAGATCAGCAGAAGCAATTTGAAATTGAAATGAAGATACTGTATACAAATATACACTTTCTTTATATTTCATGAATTACCTTTATTACTACGCCGTTTTATAATTATAACTTTATAATTAATACTCAGAGATAGAGAAGAAACCTTGAGATAGAGAGAACTTGACATAAGGAAGAAGGAGAGCAAAATATGCGTGAGACAATCACAAAATTCGATAACTAAGGTCAAAGGGATATTCTAGGACATAGATCAGTGGAGTGAAATGCTGGACACTAATGAAAATCTAAGGAATTAATGTGGAAAATCTATTGATATTCAAATGCATCCCAATAAAGAAAATTTATTGTTAACTAGAAATTGAACAAATAAAATTAAGATAGATGAGATATATTGTTTATTAATTATTTAAATAAAAATCATTTGATCTTCCAATTAATTGAAGTTACAGTTAAGAATAGAAAAATAATTGGCCACATTAAATATGTTGGATTTAAAAAAAATATAGAGAATGATCATTTTTAAATAAGGAATAATAGGAATAACATAAATTAATTTAATTTTAATAATAAATTTTTAATTAATAGCTAATAATTCTAGCATTTTTGTTGCAATTAATTTATCTTATTAGTTTTTTTTTAATAAAATAAATAATTTTTTTACACACAAAATCTACTGATATATTAAGCAAATTAACTTTTCAGTTGAAATATTTTTAAACTTACATATTCATATAATTTAATGTTGTTTAACTACAAAGTTATAGCAATTATGAAAAATAAGTGGAAAACTTTAATTAAAATTGAAATTTATAATTTAAATAAGGAAAACTTAAGATGGTGTCTCTGGAGCAGCTAGTCATTCACTAAAATTTGTAAGTTACAAAAAACATATCTAAAATTTTTTATTTCAGCAATACTTACCAGCTGGAGAGACGACGTCAGTAGACCAAGACCTCAAGAGGCACTGGGAAAAAATGGGAACAACAGAATAGGTTTGGCCAAATGAAGCAAAGTATGAAGGTTATTGGAAAGATGATAAAGCTGTTTCTAGATTCCATTTCTGTAATTGTCTATACTAATACTTATTATTTAAATTCATTTTCATTTTATATTAAAGTTTTCCACTTATTTTTCATAAATATATCTCAACTAATTAAGACTTTGTTTGGTTAGTGGAGAAATATTATAAATAATCATTAATTTTTATTAATTTTTGAAAATTTATTTGTAAATTACTTTCATTTTCTTTGATACGTTAAATCAAAACCCCAAAACCCCTTAGTGAGGTTTATAAGTGCTTTGATTAGTAGGGTAAAGTTGGGGTTTTATTAGGGTTAGTAGAGAAAACACAAGTTTAATGAGACTTTAATATGTATTTAATGAGTATTAGTTTAATTATATCACACGAATTTTACTTGCTTGTCTTTGTTGTATCTCTTGAATCTCGCTTTATAGTGGTTCGAGCATATCGTCTAAGGATTGTCTTGGATATGCTGGAGCTCTTACCATTATCTTCTCTACAATCTTCTTTATTTCTTAGCATACATCATCTTGTTTTATGTGCTTCTCAGCTAGATTTATTGATTATTTTTCATATTTTGTATTCATGTAAGTCATGCTTTCCATATCGCACTCAAAAATTATTGCAGCTACTGCCCAAACATCCCACTAAATAGAGCCATTAGTCCATTTCTCTCTGATTGGGAAGTAACCTGGAGTACCAAGAACCTTTGCTAAGGTTACAATCTCTTATCTTAAGGCTCTATTAAAATCGATTACAACTACTTCTAAAGGGCAAAGATTTAGCATAACATTTTCAGGCTTCAAATCTCTATGAACTTATCCAAGCTCGTGAAGTTCCTTAACACCCTTTATCATATTAGATAGAATATCATTCAAGTCATCTGGGTATCTGTTTTAATATAGATAATCTCGGAGAGTCATTTCAAACTTTTTTAGCCTTAGCGCGATGAAACCAAACCCTAAAATAACACCATCTAGCTTGAGCAAATTCTTGCAATCTTATTTCTAAGCCTCTCTAAGTACAATATATTCGTTAGCAAACTCATTTTGATACTGCTCGTTTTTAAGGAGATAGCTGAAAGGATATACCTTGTAGGCATAGTCATCAACCACTATGAGTTTTGCTTTAGCAGGTACGTTTATATTTAAGTAGTTTTCAATACAACTGCTAACGTCTACTGCATTTAGTGCAGGAATATACATGGCTCTCTTTTAAAAGCATGCTAAAAAGACATTACCATCAGGTTGATTCATTAATTCTATTCGCTTCTGCCTCTTGAGCTTCTCCTGTTGTTCTTTTTAAGTCTCAAGATTATTAGATTTTCTTTTAGCGGGCACTAATTTCTAAGTCTCTTTATCTTAAATCAAGAACTCACTTAGGTGATGCTTCTGCATATGTTTCTTAACTTTAGCTGAGTGAGTATAAGACTTCTTACAAGTCGTGCACTAGTACCTGCCATCGACCTTATCATGCTTAAAATACACCTTAGCTTTCCCAGAGTGAACCTCTTTCATATGTCTCTTCAAACTGGAATCAGAAGAGAAAAAATTTTAGCAGTCTTAGCATTCAAAAGTTTTAATCCTTTAAATCTGGAAGCTGTTCCTTTTCTTCCTCAACATCTTTTATTAATGTTTAAACTTCTATTTCAGCTTTCTGTTTCATGTTTTAAACCTATATAATAAAAACCTTTGCTTCAAATTCAAGAGCTCTTAGCTCTGCCTCCCTCTCAATATATATATTTTCTTGTTTCTTGGTTGAACCAAAGTTAAGCATTGATTGACCTGCTCCTAAAAGTGCCGCTCTACGATTTAAGTTGACCGCCATGTTTAAATTTCTATTATAAAGCTCTTAAAACCTCTATAGCTATAGCTGGACTATATAGGAGTTGCTACAGCATTAATGATGGTTTGATCTCAGCTCTTAGACTTCATATTTATACTCAGTTTATAACTATAATTTTTGTAATTTTGCACTTAATAATTTTGATTCTGGTACCAACTCAGATAAAGTTCAGGTTGGTACTGGTACCAATTAAGTTTTGAACCAGATTGGAACTTTTCCATTAAAACCTCACTGGATTAAATCTAGGTACAAATTAAGTTTTGGTACTATTAAATTGGTACCAATTAAACTTAAACGATTTTAGTACCGGTACTAATTAAATTTAAACAAATTTAGTACTAATTTAATGGAACTAAATTGATAAAAATGGAGCTCCATCTCTGAAGTTTGTTACAGCTTCTGCGAACCTTCTCCACGTATCCTTACAGGGTTGACCTCCTATAAGATGCCCATATTTAATAGTAAGATTTAAAGGATAGGATCCAGAAGTCTATAAATTAAAACTTGAAATTCATTAATAGGAAGAGGAACAAAGATGGAATCATTCAATGAACAAATGAAAAGGGTTGAGGCTCAAGAAATGATATCAAGATTCAGAGGCAAGGAGGATCTCTATCGATACCTTACTTAGCATGGTAAAATAAATTGATGTTAATCAACGATGTATACAGTTGGTCTATTCCTTCCAACGATGGGAGGTACTAAAATATCATTCTTAAAAGCAATACTCTGCGAGGAGAAGAAAGCATTTAAAAACATAGAAATCAAACTGATTGAAATACCTAACTACCCAGAGATTTCAGTCACAAATCTCTACGAGGATGCAATGAAAGATGATGAAGTGGTTATTTACCGTCCTAGCAAGAAGTAACTCTCAAATAAATTGCCTGAAAGAAATTTCTTCTTTGGTGTTCTTGGTACAATCAAAGAGGATTATTTGAGAGAAATTATAGAAGAAGCTCATAAGAAACGCTACTCTATTTCTCCTGAAGATTAAAAGAAGCAAGGAATACTAATAAGCAAGACCTGGCTAGCAGAGCTTAAGAAGCATCCTTATCTCTCTAGTAAGCTTTGATTTATAACTTTTTAGGGAAACCTCGAACTGGTATATTTCTAATGAAAGAGAATGCAAAACCCCAAAACCCCTTAGTGAGGTTTATAAGTGCTTTGATTTGTAGGGTATAGTTGGGGTCTTATTGGGCTTAGTAGAGAAATTAGGCCAATTTACTAAATGAGAAATAGAAATTAGCGAAATTTAGGGTCGATTTATGATGAGTAATATTTAGATTTACTGCTTAAGCTTAGGTATGGTACGTGTATTATTATAGACTAAGCCAAACCTGTACTAAATTATGCAGCAATAGCAAAGTTATTACGCAAGTGTGCCTCAACTGTTAGGTATCACTGCTTGCTAGCTGTTTAGCATTTTAATTCTGGTTGTTGAACGCATCCTGCAAGAAAATAAAAGTTCTCTCAGGCTCATATTGACTTCCTCTGCGACTCTAAGACTTTGAGGTATTGGGCACACTTTCCATTAGACTAGCGGGCTGTGATGTTTCATCGCAGGTCTGACATGCGTATCTCTCCTTAGACTATAGCTAATATTTATAGAAGAAATGGCATTACTTTCAAGACTGTCAACAGACTGAAGAGAGTAATTGATTTTACAGTGCATTTATAGTAATAATTTAAACTATATATATGATTAAATGCAGAGAGCTATTACTAATAACATCAAGTTCATACACGCTGATTAAGCTGTATTTACCTTCAACACCTTTATTAATAAGTCTTGGTACAAAAAGTATGATAATATAGAAGTCTACGATTAGAAAATAAAGGTTGTAACTCATGCAATTTTAGCAGGTATTAGTGAAGACTCTGGCTTAGAAAGTTATGTTATTCATCCTCGCTCTATTAAGAGAGTAGTACATGGAGTTCCTACATAAGCTGAGAGATAAATACAACGATTAAGAGATCATCCTGTTTGTTGACAACCTCTCAGTTCATAAGACTAAGGAGTCTAAGAAAGCTTATGAAGAGTTAAACATTACTCCTTTATACAATGTTCCTTACAGACCTTAATTTAATGGAATTGAATTCTACTGGAGTTAAATCAAGACCCACTGCAAGAAACTGCTGCTATATCACCTAATGCATGACTTGCCTATAGATACAGTAGACTTGATTCAGAGTAGCTGCAAGAGAGTAAGCATAGATAAGACAACAGTTTGTGCGAGAGAAGGAAGAATGAATGTTTATAAATAAGTTTTAGATGTAAATGAATGAATAAGTTCACATATTAAACTAACCCATAAAGGGGTTTGGCTTTTTTTTCTTCTCCTCTTCTTATGGCTTGCTTGGGCCCATATTTCTTCTCTTTGTGCCAGCTCCTGCATCTATGTTCATTTCTTCTGGCTTTTAAAAATCTTTATAAAGTCTCTTGCTCACTTCATGAATAGTCTATGACTTTCTCTCTCTGTGAACATTCGCATGCTCTTACATTAGGAATATACCAGTTCCAGGTTTCTCTACAAAGTTATGAGTCAAAGCTTACTAGAGAGGTATGGATGCTTCTTAAGCTCCGCAAGCCATGTCTCGCTTATAAGTATGCCTTGCTTCTTTAAGTCTTCAGGAGAAATAGAGTAGCGTTTCTTGTGAGCTTCTTCAATGATCTCTCTGAGATAGCTCTCTCTTAAAGTGCCAAGAACACCAAAGAAGAAGCTCCTTACTGGAAGTTTGTTAGAGAGTTGTTTCTTAATAGGAAGATAAACTTCCAACTCTTCATCTTTCATCGCATCATCTAAAGATTAGTCACTGAAATCTCTGGGTAGTTTGGTATTTCTATCACTTAATTTCATTGTTTTTGAAGGCTTTCTTCTCATCACAGAGTATCGCTCTTAGAAATGAGATTTTGGTACCTTCCATCGTTGGAAGGAATAAACCCACTATAGTATATGATTAAGTATATCTCACATGCTTACCATGCTAAGTGAGGTATCGATAGAGATCTCTTGCTTCTAAATCTTGAGATCATTTCATAAGCTTCAACCCTCTTCATTGCAGTACTTATAGATTCCATCCTTGTTCCTTCTCTTGTTATTGAATTTCAAATTTTAATATATAGAGTTCTGGATCCTACTGTTAAAAATCTTAGTATTAAATATGGGCATCTTATAGGAGGTCAACCTGGTAAGGATACGTGGAGAAAGCTGGCAGAAGCTGTAACAAACTTCAGAGATGGAGCTCCATTTTTATCAATTTAGTTCCATTAAATTAGTACTAAATTTGTTTAAATTTGATTAGTACCGGTACTAAATTCGTTTTAATTTAATTGGTACCAATTTAATAGTACCAAAACTTAATTAGTACCTAGTTTTAATCCAGTGAGGTTTTAATGGAAAAGTTCCAATCTGGTTTAAAACTTAATTGGTACCAGTACCAACCTGAACTTTATCTGAGTTGGTACCAGAATCAAAATTATTAAGAGTAAAATTACGAAAATTATACTTATAAACTGAGTATAAATATGAAGTCTTAGAGCTTAGATAAAACCATCATTTATGCTGTTGCAACTCCTATATAGTCAAGATATAGCTATAGAGGTTTTAAGATCTTTATAATAGAAATTTAAATTTGAATTTAAAAATGGCGGTCAACTTAAATCGTAGAGCAGCACTTTTAGGAGCAGGTCAATCAATGCTCAACTTTGGCTCCACTAAAAAGCCTGAAATCATTTATGTTGAGAGGGAGGTAGAGCTAAGAGCTCTTGAATTTGAAGCAGAGGTTTTTATCATAGAAGTATTAAACCAGAGGGAGAGCGCAGAGATAGGGGTTTAAACTTAAATTGATTATGTTGAGGAGCTAAAAGAACAGCAACCAATCGAAAAGATAAAAACATTTTTATGTTAAGACTGTTAGAATCATTTCTCAACAGAACAAAGCTTGAAGAGACACCTTAAAGAGGTACACTCTGGCAAAGCCAAGATATATTTCAAGCATGAGAAAGTGGATGGAAGGTACTAATGCACAACTTGTAATAAGTCTTATACTCACTCTGCAAAAGTTAAGAAGCACATGCAAAAGCATCACCTCAGTGAATTCTTGATTTAAGATTAAGAGACACAAAAACTTGTGCCAGCTAAAAGAAAATCAAATACTCTCGAATCTTAAAGAGAGTTACAGGAGAAGCTCAAGAGACAGAAAAGATAAGAATCGATGAACTAACCTGCAGGCAATACAATTCTAGCATGCTTCCAAGCAAAAGCTATGAGCATTCCTGCATTGAATGCAATTAATCTAAGTGGTTGTATTGAGAATTACTTGCATATAAGTGTTCCTAACAAAGCAAAGCTTATAGTGGTTGATGAGTATGCATACAAGGTGTACCCTTTCAGCTATCTCCTTAAGAACGGAGCAATACTAAAATGAGTTTGCTAACGAATATATGATTCTTAGAGAGGCATAGAGAAAAGATTGCAAGAACTTGCTTAAGCTAGATGGTGTTAATTTAAGCTATGGTTTTATCGCACTGAGACTTAAGAAATGTGAAATGACTCTGAGAGATTATTTATATCATAACAGATACCCAGATGATTTGAATGATATACTATCAGATATGATATAGGGTGTCAAGGAGTTGCATGAACTTGGATATGTTCATAGAGATTTGAAACCTGAAAATGTAATGCTGAACCTCTGCCCTTTAGAAGTCGTAGTTATCGATTTCAATAGAGCCTTAAGATAAGAGATAGTAACTTTAGCAAAGGTTCTTGGCACTCCTGGCTACTTCCCAATAAGAGAGAAGTGGACGAATGGATCAGTTTAGTGGGATGTATGGGCAGTAGCTGCTATAATTTTAGAGAGTGACATGGAATGCATGTCTTACTATGGTACCAAATAAGAGAAATAATCAATAAGTTTAGCGAGTAAGCATATAAATCAGGACGATATCTGCAAAGAAATCAAACAGATTGTAGACATGATAATTGTAAGAGCACCATCATATCCAAGATAATCCTTAGACGATATACTTGAACCACTATAGAGAGCAAGATTCAAGAGATACAATAAAGACAAACAGATAAATTTGTTTGAGTTAAATCGCCTAATAATTATTAAATATACTTAAAATTCACATAAAACCTGTACTTTCTCTACTAACCCCAATAAGACCCCAACTATACCCTACAAATCAAAGCACTTATAAACCTCACTAAGGGGTTTTGGGGTTTTGAATGCAAAGGTTCACAGAGAGAGAAAGTCTCAAACCATTCATTAAGTTAGCAAGAGACTTTATAATGAAGTTTAAAAGTCTGATGAAATGAACATAGATGCTGGTGCTGGTACAAAGAGAAGAAACATGGGTCCTAGTAAAGCACCAGAGGAAGAAAAGAAAGAGAAGCCGAATCCATTTAAGAGTTCGTTTGATATGTGAAATAATTCATTCATTTAAGTCTAACACTTATTAATAAACATTCATTCTTCCTTTCCTTGCACATATCGTAGTCTAGTCTTTACCCACTCTCTTGCAACTACTCTGTATTAAGTCTACTGTGTCGATTGGTAGATCATGCATTAGGTGATACAGCAAGAGTTTCTTGTAGTGAGTCTTAATCTAACTCCAATAGAATTCGATTCCATTAAATTGAGGACTGTAAGGAACGTTATACACAGGAGTTATCTTTAATTCTTCATAAGCTTTCTTAGATTCCTTAGTCTTATGAACTGAGAGGTTATCAACAAACAGGATGATCTCTTGATCGTTGTACTTATCTCTTAGCTTCTGTAAGAACTCTATATACTGCTCTCGCTTAATAGAGCGAGGATGAATAACATAAGTTTCTAAGCCTGAATCTTCACTGATACCAGCCAAAATTGCGTGAGTGACAACCTTAACCTTTTAGTCATACACTTCTATATTATCGTACTTCTTGTACCAAGACTTATTAATAAAGGTGTTGAACGTAAACACAGCTTCATCAGCGTGTATGAACTTGATGTTATTATCAACAGACCTCTGCATTTAATCATATATATAGTTTAAATTATTACTATAAAATGGCAGAGTAAAGTCAATCACTCTCTTCACTCTATTGACAGTCTTGAAGGTAATACCATTCCTTCAATAAATATTTGCGATAGTCTATGGTGAGATACGCATGTCAGGAAACTTGCGATGAAACATCACAGCTCGCTAGTCAAGTGGGAAATGTGCCCAATACTTAAGAGTCTTAGAATCGCAGAGATATTCAATAGGGTGCTAAGAGAACTTTTATTTTCTTACAGGATGTTATCAAGAACCAGAATTGAAATGCTAAACAGCTAACAAGCAATGATACCTAACTGTTGAGGCACTCTTGCGCAGGAGCTTTGCTATAGCAGCATAATTCATAACTGGTTTGAGTTAGTCTATATTAATACTCGCACCATACCTAAGCTTAAGCAGTAAATCTAAATATTTCTCATCATAAATAGACCCCAAAAATCGCTAATTTCTATTTCTCATTTTGCAAACTGGCCTAATTTCTCTACTAACCCTAATAAAACCCCAACTTTACCCTACTAATCAAAGCACTTATAAACCTCACTAAGGGGTTTTGGGGTTTTGAATGCATGAGGATTAGCTAAGATTAAATTAATGATGAAATTAATAATTGTTTATCGTATGATTAAATATTTTCTATGATATGTATTTGATATGTCAATTAAAGTTTAGGTTCAATCCTTTGATTTGTTTGGACACTACCTTGAACATCTGCACATTTAAAGTGCCATCGAAACTCTTCGATTGTTTTGTTTTTTGTCTTAATTCATCATCACCATCTAAGCTGACCTCAGTAACTTAATATTGGTTATCAAAGTTTCCACAGTTGCTGTTAACAATTGACGCAGCCTGGTTGAAATTAGTTCTCTTGCACATAATTTCAATCATGTTTTTGACTTATTTAATTTGCAAAACATCCCATGAAGTGACTCTCACAAACAGAGATCCATCAATTTACAGTTGCATAGAAAATTCATAAATACTAGAATCGTTTTGCACGGTTTTAAGTTATGAGAGCAAATCGTTATATGTAGTGATGTCAAACCTTTGAGTTTAAGTTTAGATTGGCTGAGCTTAATCAGCAATCAAAATTATTGAAGGTTGGGTAGTTAGGGAATATTGTCTAGCAATTGAGGCAAATGCATCTGTTCTGGAGTGAGTGAACTTCAAATGGAACTTTACGCTCACATTAAAATATGAAAGTATGGGTTTGTAGGCGAATATCAAGTTGTATAATATTTCAATTATAAGACCTTGGCCATGACTGTCAACTTCATTTAGTGGCTCTACCATGCCCATATCGTCGTTTGAGTAGCTTCTTCTGTTAAACATTAATTCAATGCGATTATCATCAAAAGCTGTACCTGCTTAAGGTCTGTCATTCATTACTATCATTTAGTGAATCAAAACTAAATACTTTACTGAAAATACTATATTATTAGAACTTAAATTAAATTAATATCGTAATCTAATTTTACTTTATGAAAATTATTATACCATTCAGAAATAAATAATTAATTATTTTTAATTTACTTATAAAAATATTTGCTTTAAAGTAAGTTAAGTTTATATTATTTTAAGTATTAGTTAAAATCTTATGATTTTATATTCTTAGACAAAAATTTAGTCAAGGCGTAATATCAAATTACTACAACGATTCCTCGTAACAAAAACGCCAATTCAAAATATTATATTTATTGAGTTTTAATGTTGTCTATATCTTCAATCATGACTGCAGAGTTAACTGGATAATATTGTTTAAATTAAATCTATTTTTATCTATAAATTAATCAATTTATTATGATTTTATACTCTAAGAATAGTTACCAGATGGTCTAAGGAATGAATTTCTATAGTCATTTTTATGTTCATCAATTGTTCTTCTGACTAGCCCTAAAGCATTTGAGTCTGTGTAAAACAATCCATCTCCATCAATATCATAAGCTTTCCAAGTGGCAACGACGTCATAGCCCTATTAGCTATTTGGTATTCTAGCAAAAAACACATCAAATTCCACGTTTTCTGAAGATTTGTGGAGTTTAATCTTTGCAATAGAAAGCATGTTTGAGGAGTCTTAATATGTTATCAGGAATTTTTGGAAATTTTGACCATTAAATGTTTGAATATCTATTATCTTGTGTTCGTAGGGGATTGCGTGATCAAGGTTACTCTTGAAAATATATGGCCCACTATTTATTTTTTCTATATTAAAGATTAATTAAAAGTATTCAGCTATTTTGGTATGACTTATTCTGATATGCTTAATATTGCATAAATTAAAAGTCAAATCTTTAAGAGTCTTGGCTTAGCTTATTTACATATTAAAACCTTAATATTTAATCAGATTTCTCAATTAATGATAGCTAGATTTTGTCTGAGCTGATTTTAACTTCAGTAGTATTTTAAACTTGCTACAATTTATTTTAGCTTCCAGAACCTATTTTATTTGATACTTTGAGGTATTGTCAAAAGTATAATTGCAATATTATATCAATTAATTTCAAAAAAATTTAAATTTATAATTATATCTTAAAATGTTTTATTTTAAAAATGAAAATAAGTTTAAATAAAATCTCTTGGAAAAGTAAAAAGTTAAAATGTTGTTGCATAATCATTGATTTAAAAAGGTAATTTAACTATTTGATTTAATAGATATTTTTATAAATAAAAATCAATGAAGCCCTTAAATTCATATGTAAAAAATATAATGTCTATTTGTATAGACGATTTTTAGTTTTAATATTAATGAAGATTTATGATAGAATACTCGTTTATTTAAAGAAAAAAATTCCTATCCCATACTTTGTATATTCTAAGAGATTAAGGTGGAATTACATCATTGATGTGTAGATCGCATTCTTATACGCTATCTTAGTTTTTATAACAGAATATTTCTGTATCAGTTAGGAAATCAAAACTCTTAGACGCAGGGTTCCAGACACTCACATAAACTCTTGCATGACTGAATGAAAGTTCAGTGTGTGTTTTTTCAAAGAAGCTTGGATTGTAAACTGTGAAGTAGGTTGGACTCTGAAGATTTTAATGTACCTTGTCTTATGTAGAAGGGCAAATAGGTCTTTCGTTCAGTTAAGCTTGACAACTTATAACATTTTCTTTTAGGTCAAAGCCTTGTTGCTTAACAAGATCATTTATAGTGGAAATAAGTACGGTTTAACTTTCTGTAAGAGCTTTTTAAAACCTCTAATTCTAATCATTTATTACTCTTATTTGTGATGTTCCAGTAATAGTATCATGATGCATAGCCAAGCTTGTAGCTTACAATAAACTTTGAGATTAATTCACTTTAGATTCCAAAAACTTAGTTTAAGTTGCATTAATTTATTGGAATATCTATAGAGCAAAGAGTGAAGAGCTTTCATATGCTAATGAACTCAGATCTCTTAGGAATTTTTTGAAGTTTGGTCTGCCGGTATAATATCCATTCCAATGCACATCCTTCCATATTTCATATAGAGGGAAGAAATCACCTTTGTGCACATCTAATTTAATGCTCTTCTCTTACAGTTCATCCTTAACTGCAGCCACATATTCATTGACTGTTGAATATTTAAAAACAAAGTCTCCTGAGATTTTCTGAACTGAGTTAATAATTACATCCATCAATTCATAAGTTTCTTATGCATAAAGAAAGGAAAAATCTTCACCAAGTACCCACATAAAGTTTTTAGTTTTGTAAGCATTCACTGCATTAGTTAAACAGCTTACTATACTCTAAGAGTTTTATCTGAAATTGGCTTTTTGATTGAATAAATATAAGTCTAATTTAATAAACATTATAAACTTTAAACACTATTTTGATTATCATAGAGACTAGGCATTTAGTTTTTATTGAAAAAGCCTTGAATTGTAACTTAACTGCATGGTACATTATAATGTCTATACATAATATGAGATAGAAGACCATCATCCGAGCCCTTTACTTATTTCCCCTCTGGTGATTCAAACTCAGGTTACCACATAAATTCAAAATTTCTCTGACTTTTTCTAGTATTTCTCACAGTATCTGAAACTCTGGCAAAAAACATGGCCTCATAGCCCATATTCAAAAAGGTCCTTGCTGTTCCTTTAGAATGACCAAAGGCATCAGCATGCCAAGCTATCTTAGGT
Organism: Oxytricha trifallax; assembly: GCA_000711775.1. NCBI lineage: Eukaryota > Ciliophora > Spirotrichea > Sporadotrichida > Oxytrichidae > Oxytricha > Oxytricha trifallax. Next base: position 77,051 of record ARYC01018960.1, read on the forward strand.
ACGACTTGAAATTCTCTCCATAAAAAGCTATGACCAACAAGAATATTTTACATAAGATCTTGGAAATTTGGGCATGCTTCATCACTTGCTACCCATCCTCCATTAACGAACTCCCATCTGCCATCTTTTACCAGTTTCTTAAATTTTGTCTTTGTATCTTCAGTTTATAGATCCCACCACATTTTGAAGAAATAGATTTCAGCATGTGTGAATGTCTTAGTTTCATCCATAATCAAAGCGTCCATGACATTAGTGTAAATTTTGCTTACATCGCTGTTAAAATATTCATCTATTGTTTATATCCAACCAGCATCCTAATGAGAATGTGAGATTATATGGATTGTGTATGGGTTCTCATTAAGTGGCATCCTTTCTTAAGCCTAACCAAGATTAGAATTTTCCAACACATCATTTTAATTCATCAAAACTTCACCAATTGCTTGACTGGTTTAAGTTAGATTTTGTCTGAAAAGTGGCTTTAAACCTTGCTAAGAAAGTGGCAAATCTATTACACTAAGCAAAGTTAGAGTGAGTAAGGCAGTTAATGGATACCTTTTCATTAAGAAATATTTATAATGATATTTAAATATAAATCCATTTATAGTTAATCTTATTGAATCTCACTATTTATTTCCTTCTATTTTATGATAAATTACATTCAAACATGATTAAATATACAGTTTAAGGTCTCTGCGATAAACATAACTTTTGGTTCTTTAAGTCGTTTTATATATAAAATTAATTTGAATAGATTAAGATTCGTTGATATTAAATTATTTTAAATCATTTATTTTGATTATTTTCATTCAAATTTTAAGAATGATTTGATTAAATTGTCTGCTCTGCTTATTTTAAACAATTTTGTTTGCAGAGAAGCAATATTTCTTTATCTGTCTTTAGCAGTAGGATCTTTGTTAAAAAAATTACAACAAATTTCCATTAGAAATAATTCATGAAAGAGATTTAACATTATATATAAATCTACAGTTCCATCAAGATTAAGTTCTTCAATCTTAAATTAATCAACATCACAATAATTGCTCTTCTATCCAACTTCAATACAGTTATGTAATCTACAGTGCTTTGAAACAGCATTTCCAATCAAATTATCAATGTTTGAGAGTGCATCGATAGTTGTAATTTTCAATTGAATCTCTGAGAAAGATAGCTGAGTTTGTGGTTGAAGTGGGTTCTTGTAAATTGAAAATTCTAGGTCTTAAATTTTATTAAGTTGATAGAGTTGACTTAGACCTTCTATTATTCTACGGTAGTATGTGTAGGTATCGATTTAAGCATCTTTTAGAAATAGTTACTTGGAAAACTATATTTACATCATATTTTTGGATTTAATAAATAGCGAATAAACGTTTTTATCTACAGATGATGATGAACTTTGTAGATCAGTTTGCTTGAAATAAGAAATTCTCAGATCTTAGTGATTTTGGAAGAAATTTCTGTGAATAGCTTCATGAGCATCTTATTTAGAAGAAGTAAACTTCACAATGAACTTAGTTGACACATTCAGTCCATTACCATTACTATCTTACTCATTCAGAAATATATTGTTACTAATAAAATATCTCATATAACACATGATATGATTGATCGGCTCAGACATTCCAAGATTATCATTAGTATAACCTCTTCTATTAATCATAAACTCAATAGATTTATCTTAATATCCGCTTCCTCCCTATGGTCTATCATTCATCACAACCATTTAAATAGCTCCCTTTTCAGAAGGGTTTTCAATATATATTCCTGAATTAATTGGGTAGTAATTTGATGATGCTCTTTGAGTTGTACTTGTGCTAAAGTTCTTTGATTCGTCCGTGATACGCTTGACTATTCCATATCCATTCGAGTCGGTGTAGAAAGGATTGTTAGTTTAAGCCATGCTTGTAAAGTTTAGAGCTTTGAATTTAACTATGACATCTTACCCGGGCTCATTGTTGTTGATTCTTGCGAAAAATACATCATATTCAAGTTCATCATAAGGAGAAGTTTAAGCTTGATCCCTAATGAAACTTTTGTACAAATCAGAATCGGAAAGTTTCAAGGACTCAATATACTAAGCACGTAAATTGCCATTTTTCAGCTTGATTCTTACAATGCTCTTCATGCCGCTCTTTTGATTCTAGTAAGTAAAAACAATTTGCTATGTGTAAACTATTTACTTAAAATATAATTAATAAGCTTCAATAACTTATCAGATATACTTGCCTTTAAACACTCTGTTGTCAATTAAATCATGACTGTAAAGAGCAGAATCTCCATTCGATCTGAAAACATAAGCACCAGAGGATGCTCCACTAGAATATCTTTCAAAAGAAAAATCGTAGTATTGATTATATCTCCCGTCCTTTGATGTTATCTAAAAAGTGACAACTGAGGTTTTTTGTTAATAGTAATTCACAGTGACTACTTCATTCTCGATGAAAACATATTCTGATTCTTTGACTGAAATATCGCTTTTCTCATCGTATTAAACTTGAACCACTATCATACCTTGACTGGGTACACGCATTGCTATAGTTACATCACATTCTCTGTTGGCATCTTGGTTGTTAATACAGAAAGCTTCAGTAGCGATACCTGTAAATTGTTGAGAAAGTGGATCCCAATAAGTGATTTTCAAGTTTGGATGAGTGAATCTAAGCTGTGTGAACCATTTGTCTTGTGATGAGGGATTGTAAATGGCATAAAGTTAAGCTGGTGAAGTAGATTTAGGGCTAAAAGCATATAAATTTAAGAATTAACAATATTTGCAAAAGCATCTGAATCTGAATGCTTAGGACATGTATTTATTTAGGAATACAATTCAGATTAGCAGAGCACCAAATTATCAGAACTCTTTAAGTTTAATCCCATTTATGAAATCATTGAGCTAAAAGTTTATTGTAAACTGGGAGTGTTGTTAGAGATAGCAAGTTGGAACTTTGAAGTGTCATAGTCAATCACATATTTCTAAGAAGTACCTGTGATTGTGTCATGATGTAAACTTGCTCCTGTCTCTTGATTAATGTACATTGAGGCTTATTACTTCTAAGCTAATATTGTAAATATAATAGGATCGATATTATTAACAGTAATTGTTTGCTAAAGTTAAATTATTATATTGCTTGGTCAGCATTAATACCCTAAAATTTAAAAAACAAAATCTTAAATTTATTGAGTGCTAAATAAAAGATATAATTTTACGTATCATATTTTAAGATTACTAAACCTTTAATCAAGAATGTAGTTTTATTTAAAAGTTTATTTCTATTTTAATTATTTATAACTTTAGCATAATTTCTTCCACAATGAAAATCAAAATTCTAATAAAAAATATGATTTGACTTAAGCTGAAAAGGAATTTCATTTTAAGGGCCTTATTTAATTTACTCTTTACTCAATAAATTTGTTCATATCATTTTCTAATCACTTGAAATAATAATAGTTAGAATCTTAAGATTAAATAATTTTAAATTGTTTTTTTTTCCTATTTTTAAAAACGAGGAAGTTTCTTTTTTTTATTTTAGTTAAGAATAAACTCTGTGTATAAAACTAGATAAAATTTGATAAAATGTATTATAAAATATGTTAACACTAATTTATATTGAATTGAGAGTTTTATTTTTGTTAAACCACTCTTAAGCATATAAATGACCACTCATATATGCGGCACTACTAAGATCTCTCTGCAATTTCTTCAAATTAGGTCTGCTTGAATAATAGCCAGTCCAGTAGCTATCAGTATACTGCTATTACAAAGGCATAAAGTCTTCGTAGTATGCAGGCATCTGAATCTCTTTATCTTTGATTTCTTAGGTGACAGCTTGGTAATATTCACTCACTGTGGAATATTTGAAGTTGAATCTAGACTTTGGAGTTACGCCTTAGACTATTGAGATTAATTGATCCATAAAGTTGTAGTTTTGATCTGCGTAGTAGAAAGAGAAATCATCTCCCCAAATCCACAACAAATTATGGGTTTTGTAAGCACTGATAGCATCATTCAAGCAGTTTATCAGGGAATTTGGGTTGGATTTATATTGATTCACTTACTAGCTGTACATTGAACTTGTACTTCCTTTGTTGAAATAGTTTTAGAGGCTTATGCCGCAAGGAGGGTTGTAATGTCTTATCATATTATGAGTAAGTAGTGGTCTTGAAGATGATTGAATAAATGTGTAAAATGAAAGTAATTTTTAATTATAAATTAAATTTAGTTTATTGCCTTGACCATCTTCAAAACTGGGAAACCAATTAAATTCCATAGCTCCATTAGCAATGCGATAAGCTTTCTCCTTATCATCCATTCTGGCAAAGAATAATGCATCATATCCCATATCCAGGAAAAGTTATGCAGTAGACATGGAGTGTCCAAAAGCATCAACATGCCAAGCAAGCTGTGGTCTCACTCCAAATTCTCTCATTAAAAATTTATGGCCAGTTCTGAAATTCTCAATCATATCTATGAAAGTTGGACAAGCCTCATCACTTGCAACCCATCCACCATTAACGAATTCCCATCTACCATCTTTAACCATTTATCTGAAGTTAGTTTTGACTTAGTCGTTTTGTTAGGTCCACCACATTGAGAAAAAGTAGATCTCAGCATGAGTGTACTTCTTTGTAGAGTCTTTCAAGAGAACATTATAGACGCTTGTGTAGATGTTACTAACATCTGATTAGAAATACTCATCGACAGTTTTAAGCCAACCAGCGTCTTAATGCGAATGTGAGACTATATGAACAGTGACTTCACTGTCATCACTCGTAAGTATTTTCAGAGGGAGATCTTGAGGATCAATAAAATATGGATTAAAACCTTAATCCTCAGATTTCTTATATTTAATCAATTTTTTCATATATTCAGGCAAATCGTCTTAAGCAAGAGCTGACTAAGGTATGGTTGAAGTAAGCAATGCCACAATTGACAAGGATTTCAGGATATTTTGTGTCCTCATAATTACCAATTAATATCAAATAATTATATCTATATAATATTTAAAAATATCCATTTATTTCCCTCAGATTCTTATTTAAGTGGCTATACTATCAATCTAATACTCAAAATATTATTATTAGCTTTTATTTCAAATATAGTTTTGAAGGCATGTTCTCTATCGAGTGTGAATTTAAGCCAATATTTATGATTGGTTTTAATGGGTTGTCCCTTCTCATCGTTTTCATTCATGCTTTCTGGTAGTCCTAAATCATCAACCGAGGAACCGCGTCTATTGAACATCAACTCAATGCGACCATCTCTGAAGCCTGAACCTGCTTAACAACGGTCATTCATCACAACCATTTAGCTCTCCATGTTTGTATTTTCAATGAAAATAGCTGAGTTAATTGGGTAGTAGTTCTATGGAGCGATTGCTTTCAAGCTGTCTTAAATAATATTATCCGTTTAAAATTGAAAGCAATCAAATTATGGCAATACAACAAGGTAGTTTATAGATTAATATATTTGAATCTTTATCCTTGACATCACTCTTAAACTGTCTCTTAAGCATACCCAATCCATTACTATCAGTATAAAACAATCCTTTATTCTACACATTCATATCTTTCCAGTTAATGGTGACATCCTGGTTCATTTCTAGTGATGAGAAATCAACTTCAAATTCTATTGGAGGGCATCCTTCGTTACTGGAAGCGATTGGAATCAGCTTTATTTTTAGGGTTTGAGTTTGACTAGGATTTTTAAGGTCTTAGTAGCGGATGAAAAATTGTTCGATCTCATCTCCCTTGAAAACTTCGATAATCTATTTATACATAGAGATAAAGTACAATATAATTAATTTATATTCAAAAAGCATCATGAATTTTAATTGATACCTACTATCTTATGATTGTAAGGTCTGGAATCAGAATCAACTGTCTTGAATTTATAAAACAAAAATATTTGATACTAATTTTATTTTATTATAAGTTAAGGTAAATCTTGAATGTAATCTATTCATTAAAACTTTTGATTTGATAATTTATTTAATTAAATTACAAATAGTATTATATAAATGTGTATACACCACTCTTTTGCATAGATCCTCTTGTATAACTTTCATAATATCTGAAATCAAATTTGAACTGTCTATCTTAGAATATGTTCTTTTCACTATTTAATAGCTCTCTGTATCTGAATTCAATTGAATTTGTAGTTTTATCTGATATAAACAGATGGCATTGTTCAGATCCTATGGCAAGTTGAAATCATTTATCATTAAAAATAAGTTAAATATAGATGTTAAGTCCATTGTATTTGTTAGAAAGTTCATTCATAAAAGTAGATTCCCTATCTTCTGGGACTCTCAAAAATCCACCAGTATCACCAACGCCCCCTTCTTTTTTCCTATCTTTCTTAGCTTTTCCATCCTCCCCATTTTATCTTGGTGGTGGAATTTAGTTGCCATTTGGTGATGGTAACACCTAAGCTCCCTCATCTTCACAATCGATACCTGTGATAATGAATATGTGCTGGTCTAGTGGCTGAATAGTCTAATTCAAATAGATATCGCATTCTTTTTCATCTTTTTGTCTGTTGTCTGTATGACAGAAGGAATTAAACTTCACTGGCTCTAATCTTTTATTTTGGTCGTCCCAGCCTTCTACTTTGATGCATTTAGTAAAATTATGTATTGGTATACAGATGATTTTGAATTTTATAATTAAGGATTTTGTGCTCAGAGTAATCTAAACGTTCTCATATTCAAATACACTTGGATTATTAACTACAACTAAACCTTCATCTCCAGGTCTCATATACTAAGTTTATTAAAGTTTATCGTTTGTTTTGTGATGGAGAAGTTTCAATTTTTAAGCATCAAATCCTTCATTTTTTAAAAGTGCTTTCAACAGATTAGCTTTAATTAATAACTACAAACAGTTATTAATTAATAGATAAAGCAATAAATTTATTTGAGCTTAGACTTTCCCATTCTCTTCTATAAGTGATTCAGAAGTAACAATCTCACTTGTAGTGACATAGTTTCTAGAAGTACCTGTGATTGTATCGTGATGTTAAAACATGCCAAGTTTGTTCTGAATATCATTAGAGATGTTTTGGAAAAGTTTTCTGTTAGCATCTAGTTAATCAGCTGTGCCACTCTTCAAAAGATACATAGAGTAGAAATTCAAACTTGAGTGAGTGTTATAAGAAAGGTCTCTCAAGATTTCCTTAAAGTTTGGCCTGGATGTATAGTAGCCATTCCAAAAGTGTAATTCGTACTACATGTGAAGAGGGAAGAAGTCTTCAGTATATTCATTCAATACTATTTCTTGATTCTAAACTAGCTCATCTGTTAAGGCATTGAGGTACTTTTGAACTGTTGAGAATTTTAATGTGAATTTTCCGTTTGAATGTCTGTGTAGCTTTTCTGCAAACTTCTCAATGAATTTAAAAGAAATTAATTTGAGAATTCAAAGGTCTCTTTAGCATAATAGAATGCAAAGTCATCACCTGTTGTAATTATGAGATTTTGAGTCTTATAAGAATTTGCTATTTCATTTAAGCAATTGACATATCTTTAGGGGTTTTAATCGATACCGCTAAGTTGACTTTCAAGTTTTCCTGGGATACCATGAATATTCCAGAATTCTTATACAGTGATGTCACAAGGGAACTAATATGTTTTGAATAGAGCAGTTGTCAGAAGTCCCTCAGTACTTTGAACAGATCCATCTGGACCTTCGTAAGTAGGTCTCCATACAAACTGCATATCATGTTTTTCTATCATCTCATCCTTTTAGTCATCGCTCACTCTTCCAAAGAAGAAAGCTTCGAAACCTAGTTCTTAGAACAGTCTTATTAAATACTATGAATAATAAAACTGAATCTAGCGTTTGTGCTTGAATGACCAAAGGCATCAGCATGCCAAGCTACCTTAGGCACTACACCAAATTCTTATTTCAAGAAATCATGGCCAGTCTGAATAATATTAAAATATATTTAAAAAGGGAAAATTTGAAAATATAAATTAATTTATTAATTAAATATGGCAAATTGTATTTTTTGATTTTTATATTACAGTTTTAACTGCTATTGCTTTGAATTTAATATTATAAAAGAGCAAATTTGTAAAGAGAAATAATAATTTATCAGGACTTAAAAAATTTAAAATTTAAATTTAAAGGCTATACAGTTAAGATATGATATTTCTAATTTGATCTCTCGATGAGTCAAATAATTGGCTGTTAAATTATATAATATTGCTCAAAATGTCCTCAAAAACTGGACAAGCTTCATCACTTGATGAAATGCCGCCAGATATGAATTCAAATCTACCTTCTTTTACAAGCTGTTTAAAGTTTGCTTTTGTAGTCTCATTTTGAGTAGTCCACCACATTTGGAAGAATTTAACTTCAGCGTGATTGAAAGTCCAGTTAGAATTAGTCCAGAGAGATTCGTATACTCTATCAAGGATGAATTTTACATGATTTTTGTAGTATTCATCATATGTCAACAGCCAACCAACATCTTGATGCGAATGAGGGATCATATGAATTGTATAGGTCTTCTCATCAGATTATGCTTAATTTTATTGTTTCTTAGGACCAGCTTTTAAATCTCTACCTTACCCTTCTCTCTATTCATCTAAGCTATCTAGTAAATCATCAATGTTGTTTTGATCTCTTAAATTTACAGATTTTGTATTGATCTTTTTCAATAGTTTAGACATCTCAGACTCTATTTTCTTTGCAGCATTTGAGTCACGAAGAGTTTATTAATCTTGGGTGTTTTATAAATTTTCTATGCCAATGTTCATCTATAAACATAAATAGTATAAATATGAATACTATTTCCCATTACTTTCAACTTTAATCTCTCGTTTATTTATATTATTATGATAATCTGCTCTTATATCTAAGTTAAGATGTTGGAACTTCTCTCTCTAATTTAATCTTTTCTGCCAGGAACGCTCTTAAAGAATTTATCACTATAATTTTTAGATTCATTTTCCCTTATTTTATCTGGGTTCCTCTGAATATCGCTTGCCCAAAGACCATTAGCATTCAGCAGAATTAATGCGACAGTTGACAAAGTCAATACTTTCTGAATGGCTTTAGTAAGATATGTCTTGCTTTTCATAATTAGAATATTATATAATTAATTATACTTTATAACTAGTAGTATTAATTCAAAAAAATTAATTATTAACTTAGAAATTAAGAATTTTATGCTTAGTAATATAGTTAATTTGCTAAATAAACACTAAAATTATAGCTTAATTCATAATCGTAACTTAAATTTCTCAATGCTGATTTTTTTCAATTTATTAGACTATATTGAAAAACTTCTTATTTATTTCTTTAATATCTTAACGCTTTTTTTTATTCTGAATGACGTTTTTTATAATGAATTACATAGATTAAATTACTATTTAAAATATTCTAAATCTTAATATTTATATAAAAAACTATATTTGAGCAGACTATTGGGAAAACCCAAAATCCTTTGTAAATATTCGTGTCCTCAGAATTCACTCATTCCAAGGCATTTAGACCAGACAATGTCTTGAAGGATGCAGAGAGGGAAGTAAAAAGAGAGGAATTGGTTAAATACTTAACAGAGAAGAGTGTGGTCGACATTAAACTCATCCCTGATTCATAGATGAAAATTTAAATATCATTGAATTATAGAATTAATTAGATTAATACTGTTAAAATAATGAGATGAAAAGCATCTTAGTGAGATTATTACAATATCCAAATGCCAACAACTAAGCTGATATCGACATACTTTATAATAAATTTAATTTGGATACTAATACACTCTTTTTATACTATTTAATTTAACATGCTAACACTTCAGAAGAAACTTTGTGAGTTTGCCAATTCAGAGAACCGTGCTTAACTTTGTAAAAGCTTGAATAAAGACAAAATCAAGAGAGTAAAGTTGACGGGCCACGACTACTACGATGACGAGAACCCACTCACTCTTAATAAAGAATAGAGCTTCAAGTTTGATACATTCAGGATTGATTTGTGAATAAAAATAAGCAGATTATCAAACTAATAATTTACGATTAAAAAATGGAATATACTTAATCTACTTGAAAATTAGTGAAATCATAGTAATATTTAATTTCAATATTTAGAGATATAGAGACACATATATATATATAAATTCATACTATAAAAGATGATGGAATGTGAAATCAGGCATTTTTATAAATGCAATTAGATTAATATGATCTTGAGCATTTGAAATCGCAAGGAATAAATTTCTTTGATAATAACAATAGAAAGATATAGTTAATTATAAATCAAGGGAGAAGATCAGATTATGAAGAATGGAAAATACCCTTGAGTTAATTATATAAAATCAATGTTTTTCTTTATTTTTCATAAGGACGGATGCCTCAGGAATATGCAAAATAAATTCAAAATTCTCCTTATCTAAAGAGTAACTATATACTATAAAATTATTCTTGTATTATTGCAAGAAAACTCTAAGGGATGTTGACTAATAGGTTTCTGCTCTATTAATTATATTTATTACGAATAAATCTACTAGTAGCAACAATCCCTAGCAAGTATAAAGATAAAATGGTCCTCCCTAACAATAAATATACAATGAATTATAAACAAATAGAGATCAGCAAGTTGTTCAATAAATCGATCAGCAGAGACTTAATCAATAGTTACAACTGCATTTACAGTAATAATAGCAAATGTTTTTAAATATTGTTTACAGGAAATAAGTCACACTTAGAACAACTAGTTTATATGTATATTTACAAAAGAAGTAGAGAGACTAGCCAGAGAACTGTATAATATAGGCTAAAATAAAGATAAAACAATTATAAGAAATATAAACATAACAAATTAATAGTAAAAACAGTATTTTTGGAATTTATATATAAATCATTAAAGAGAGGACTTTAATATAATATTAATTTTAGCGAATTTTAATTTTGGCAATATTAAAGAATTAAATTTATATTAAAATTATTTTCTCTCTACTTCTTCGGCTCTAGTTGTTCTCTCGTCTTAATACAAATATTATAGCATTATCATACTTATGAAAAATCATGTATCTTGATTTTCTATCGATAAAAAAATACCTTTTAATATATAATATGACGGAGGAAAAATATGGAAGTATAGAGAAGTAATATTAAATTAAAATTATAAAATTTTGAATTATATTATAATTATCTTACTTAATGGATATACTCCTTAATCAATCTCACTCGTAAAATACACAGCTTAATCATGAGATTTTTTACAAAAATTTGAAGGATATTATTACATTTGTGATTTCTCTTCAAATTTAATGTATTGTTATTAAAAGATATTAACCCCAAATTATTAAGCAAATTCCTAAATTATCAATCACCAAAACATCACTTTTCTTAATTAAATTCCTGAAAACATCAGGAGGTTCTTGCAATCACCAATAGATAACTCGAATGGAGGTGGAAATAATACAAAAGGAAATTAATGTAGTAAGTATCCATTCATCTATCAATTACTTTACCAATGCAAGAGTTATTCATTTTATTAATTCCACTTAATTTCTCAGGTAACTGCCCAAATGGATGTTGCTATCAAGACACACGATGTGGGTCATCAGATGAATGCTCTAAAAATAGTATGACTTTCGTGATAGTTCTAGTGTCGATTATAGTGCTGCTAGTTATCATTTTAGTGACTTGGTGCTACTTTATTCATCGCAGGAATGTCAATTAGAAAAACAGGATACTATAAAAGATTACAAGAAATCATTATAATCAGGCATTAAACTGCTATTAGAAAACATGGGGTAAGCCAATTAATTCAAATTATTTCACATTGCTTTTATATTTTAATATCACACAATAATCTCTTTATGCAACAAACATTCTATGCAAAAATAGATAATATGCTTTTTTAAGAAGCATGATATAGTATTACAGAAATAAACTCCCTAATAATCTAAATTTAGATTGATTTAATTTAAAATTAATTATTATATTAATATAGATTGTATTTGGAGTAGTGATACCTAAAAATATCCCCATGAAAGAAGCAGCAGTCAGATCTTCATATGATCTAAAATTTATACTTTAAAGTTTAATATGATATTAATATTCTTTGATAAAGGCAGTTCCAAGAAAATATATATGGAATTATACTAGAAAATCAAATTACTACAATGTGACATATATGAAAAATACCCTGGGCCTTAAGCTGCACCTGGATAGAAAATCATTAATAATTAAAATAGTAAAAATTATCAAGAGTAACATGAAAATAAAGGCTTCTGATATAGAGAAAACTATTCAAATATTAATATAAACTTCTCTATTTTCTGCTAAGGATTCCAAGAACAGATATCAATAAGATTCCAGGAAACACAAATCTAGTAAAATTATTACATAAATATAATTAGATTCAGTAATAATAGCAGTAAAAGGCTAAAAACAAAGCATCTGACAATAACTAAATCAGGAAATAATAATTATATTAATGTTGACTAAGAGAACTGTAAGAAATGGAGTGATCATTTTTTTAACAAGAATCTATACAGATATATATAGAGTGACGATTATCATAAGCATATATGTAAATAGTAACACCTAAATAAGATAAAATATAGTTAAATTATAAATACTTATTATAAATATTAGTTTCTTGCCACTGAATTTTGATTCAAAAATTGATTAAATTAAACTTAAGGTTTTATTAAGAATTATATCTCATTGATTTCATTCATCCTATAGTATGATTTTGAAGTTCTCTACTATGAAATTATTCTCAGCGTCATCTGGCATGAACTAGTGCGCTAAATCTTTATTATCGAATTCATTGCCACTCAAGTCTACTCTTATGATAGATGCTATGTCTTAAGAGAAATTTGGAGAATTTACAATGTGGTCACATAATAACTTTTTAAGTTTGGTAATGTCAATGGGTTGGTTGTTTTACTGTCTAGTTATTAAGATATAGATGTTTTCGAAGCTATTGGTTGGTACTATAATTAATAATTATGAAATAAAATTAACAAGAGGATGCTTTTAATAGTGGAAAATCAAATATATATTGTAAGCTGATGCCTCTAATTTGATATGTTTCGATGAATGATCTGTACTGATTTTTCTCAGCATTAACAAAGTTTGAGTCAAGCTACTGCCCATAAACATTTTCATAGTAGTCTGCCTGGAATATTTGCTTGTGATTCATTGTCTTCTAATGTCTTTTCATGATTTTGTTCCAAGCATTCTGTCTTCCGTATTGATAAGTAATCCAGAATTTAGCTAAAAACATTATAAACATAAAATATTTTTAGCGTCAATTTCTACAAACTTGCCTTTGTCATCTTTTTCTATGAGACTTTCATGCATTCCTAATTGATCATTGCCTAATCCATACCTATTAATCATAAGTTCTAATCTGCCTGGTTGAAAAGCTGACCCTCCCTAAGATCTACCATCGTTAAACACCATGAAATGGACTTGACTTTGTGGGTTTGCAGTTCTTTAACTTTCATCTGAAATAAAAAGCGTGTTTGTCACTGGGTAGAAGTTTTGAGCTGTCTGCTGGTTTTAAAATATGTTAAAATTATAAAACATTTTCAACCCTTCTCTTCACTATTTTAAGTGAGTTGGCATCAGTGTAGAAAGTTTCTTCGTGACCAATATCCAAACTTTTCCAGTTAATTGTAATGTCTGCACCATATTTAAACAATTCAGCTTTTATTCTACCAAAATGAACATCGAATTCAAACTCATCTGAGTTTTAAGCTAACTTGATTTTAACTATGGTTTTTGAATTGTCGGAATGCTTGTATCTCAGTAATAATTACTGAAGATTCTTGCCTCTTTAAGCTTGAATTTAAGTAGTTTATCTAAGATTATAAAATATTCTTTTATTGGGAAATAAATGAATGGATATTAGCTCTAGAGGAAAAGGTGTTGAATCGAAATCAGCAGTTTTAAACACATATAACCCTGGTGGTCTTAATTCATTATCATGATAGGGCACATAATACCTGAAATCAAATTCAAATTATCTTGGTTTTTAAACAGTCTGGTCTTTGTTGATATGAGTTACTTAAAATGCTACTGATGAAGTGGCATCGTTGCAGCTGACTACATGGAGTCTCAGATTTTGGTTTTCAATGTAAAGAGTCTTATTGCATACTTATTGGGGTTGTATATGATAATTAAAAGGTAATTTAAATTAGTTCATCTGGCTTTGAATCATTTCCTGGTAGTTTTGAGGGCTTAATTTCTATTACTCTAGTGTCATTTGTTAAACTTACATTGGCTTTATCCAAGTTAGTGACCTTAAAGATTTAAAATTTTAAGTAAGGAACGGGATAATTGATAATTAAATCGCATTCTCTTTTTCCTTGAGGATTTTTAGTGCACATTATCTCGCTTTGAGAGTCTATACTTTTGAAAGATTGAGTTTTAGATTGCCAAGCGGACACCTTCAAATATAATTAAAATTTTATATAAATTTAATAAATTTGAAGTGGGGAATTAAAGCTTTGTCAGATTTCTATCAAAGACACTTGGATTATAGACCACAAAAGTAAATGAGATATATAAAATAGGATTTTTTATAATTATATAAAAGTCTGTTCATCACCAACTTAGTTAGCTGGACAGAGCAATCTTTAATGAATTTACTAATAGCATTATTCTAAACTAGTCGTATTTATTCCATCCTTGATGACTAAGCTCTAAATCAGGTTCTAAAGTCCAATCGTGTTATTATATTGTGTTTTTTCTAATCTGAAAATATGATTTTAAATCACTGACGTTGGCGAAGTACCAGTTATAGTATCGTGATGCTGCATCATAGCCAAGTTTTTTAAAAGTTCAGCGGTCATGTTCTCGATTGGTGTTATATTTGAATGCAGGTTTTTTGGAAGTTAAACTCCAGAGTTGTCATTCAAAAAAATCTAAATAAAAGTGATATATGCAAATGTAATTTGTTTTAAATTCAACTCTTTAAAGTGTTGCAAGGCATAAAAAGTAGAGCTAGAGTAAGCTAAACTCGAGAAATCTTTAATCTATTTCTTAAAGTATGGTCTACTTGTAAAGTATCCAGTCCAGAGATGCTGTTAAAAGTTGCCATTATAAGGGAAGAAATCATCCGAGTATGTTGGCCATTCAAATTGCATCTCTTACTACTTTATCATAATAGCTTCGTAGTATTCTTTTACAGTGCTTGGCTGGAATATTAATTTCTAACTACCTTAGGCATTATCCTCACTTAAGATTCTTGAGATCCCTTCGATATATTCATAGGTAATATCTGCATTTTAGTAAGCAAAATCAACTCCCATTGTAAAGAGAATGTGATTGGTTTTATAATGCTCAGCATATTATTTCACACAATTAATCATTCTTTTCTTGTTTGTTTTACAATAAATGAAATAGCTATATATATTTGGGGAGGAAATTATATGCTGCTCCAGTTAGTTTCTATAAATTGATGTTTGATAAGCTCGATCGGTATTATAAGTCCAGATTTCAATATCGCATCCTCCTTGATAGTTGAAATGCATAACATGAGTGAAGAGTTCAGATTTCGACTGAACTTAACCAGCTGCAGTCTCAAATTTAGGTTTCCAAATAAACTCCATTTCCTAGTGATTTTTTCTATAATTCTTTTCATCATCATCAACTCTTGCAAAGAATAAGCCTTTATAACCCATTTAATAGAAAAGTTCTGGAGTTACGGCAGAATGACCAAATGGGTCGCAATGCCAAGCAAACTCTGGTACTATGCCAAATTCTCTTTTCAAGAAGGCATTTCCAATCATAATGTTTAACTGAAAATCTTCAAAAGTTGGGCAAGCCTCATCACTTGCAACCCATCCACCATTTACGAATTCCCATCTACCATCTTTAATAAGTTTTCTAACGAAATTTTTAGTAGTAGCGTCCTGGTTGTTCCACCATTTTTCAAAGTAATATATCTCTGCATATGTGAATTTACGAGTCTCATTTTATTTCAAAGCGACCATAAGTGAATCTAAGATTCTTTTTACTTTCTGTGAATAATAGTCCTCAGGACTAAACTTAAAAGTTAAATTTACAATCTATTATTAGTATTTATTTATTTTAATTTTAAGATTCCAGCCCACATCTTAATGGGAGTGACTAACCATATGAATATAGATATCTTCAACAACTTATGTCTCAGGCAATTATTATTTTTGAGCAGTTTTTGGTGATTCAGATAAATTGCTTAAGCTACCCTATTCTTGAACCTAAGATGTTTTGGGGGTTCTTGTAGCTTTCATGTTTCTTCTCGATAAAGAGTAACTCTAAAAATATACAAACATAACGATATATAATTTTATATTTTTACTTTTTAAACTCTTCTGAGCTTATAATTTATCATCGATATCTTCATTCTAAATTTTGTCATTCTGCATAGATTATTGATTATCACGTTACTGATCTCTATAGATATATTTTCTAAAATAATTAAATTCATGAAGTGATATGACAATTAAATGTTTTCCATATATTTGTTAAGTAAATTCAAACCCTCCTGGTCTAAATTACTACTGCCTATATATCTCTTCAGATGATCCTATTAAGAAAGTTTCTCTCTATCAATAATAATTTATTCATCATCTTAAACTTGACTTCTATATTATTTATCTATGATTTTAGTTTTCCCCAAGATTTAAGCCCTGCTGAATATCTCAATTGTAGTAGACAATAGTAATATACTAAGTAGATTGATATGTT